>BGPR01014198.1:0-39814 GCA_013235015.1 Araneus ventricosus | reverse complement strand
TCAGAAAACGCGTCAGACGGTGATAAAATGTTATTTCAATTGAACTTTTGCCTGCATGAGCACGAATCGAAAAAGACAAGAATTGTTTACGTTCTATTCAAGATATGTCGAAAAAAATATTTTTTCTATTTTATGATACATTTTAATTTTAATTAATTGTTCTCAATACTATGTAGTAATATAAAAGTCATTTGTAGGGGTTTTAATATATGTAAATAATTTGCATTCGAGAAACATATGGCTGAGTCTTTGAACACCGGGATGAAGAATAAATCTTATGATTCCCTTTTGTTTTCTAGAAGCCAGGTATACTATTCACAGAACTATTTTTTGTATGTTTTTTTATGTAAAGTAAAATGTTTTTATGTTATTTTCTTGTGAAATGACCTCTCTTGGAAGCCTAGTTTTCTAATGTGTGGATAAACCGGCTTCATTTTTGCTTTTTTCCCACAGCTCTTTTGTTCGCCTCAGCCGTTTTAATCTTTTTATGTGCATGACTAGAAATGTTCTATTTAGTTCCTGTGTCAGCTAGAAAAAAAGTAAAGAGGAGTTGTAACTGCAACATTGCTGTACATTTTTTGTTCTTGGAAGGAAATAAGGTGGTTCCATAAATATAATAATAATATCAATACTGGCCTCTGAATATTCTGTTTTATGAAAGTAACACATTTATTTATACAAATTCATTTTGTTCATGAAGTATGTTTAAAAATACAACGAATCTGATGCGATAATGTATTTTTTGAAAAAAATTATTGGGGCAAGGACAAACAACACTGTTTCAAAATTTCACACCACAAACTGCAATTTCTCAAAATTTAGTCAAAAAATTTTACCCTTAATTCCTATAGATTTAAACTTTTTTATTGAGCGCAATTCGCTCCCCAAATCATCTTAAATTCCTTAAACAGATTCGAATTTTAAAATTTTTATTCTAATCGAAAAAACATATCCCATTTAGATGTGGAGGTCCGCAGTTACTTGGCGGCCTCGTGGTATGAAGTAAGCGAATCTCTGTCACCGTCGTAAAGTCAGTTAATACGGCTCTTCCATCTCTAGTAGACTTCCAAAAATATGTTGTGTTTTTGCAGTTTTGTAAAATATGCACTGCATCTCACATATCAGAACGGAGGTAAATGTATCTCATAGAAGATATTAGTCTTTGAAAACTAATCTCCGAATTCATTCGGTAATAATATTAATCCATTTATAAATTGAAATATTTTTAGTATCCTTCACGCATAAACCGACTTTTGTAGAAATGACAGTCGGGTGGACTGCAACTCCACTTCTGCCAGCTGGAGTGATCTCCCACCGATTTTCTCGTTCTCTGGCGTGTTTTGTGCTTAATAGTACAATGAAGGAAACCCAGTACAGATTTTCGTGTTTTCCTATCCAACGGTTGGTCCAAAATTTGACAGACATCTACAATGTTGGTAACAAGGCAACATACCAAGTTTAATTTGTGTAAGCCGTTACGTTTTCAAATTATCTCGTTCAAATTTTCGCAAATATGCAGTCCAACAGACAGTCAACCCGTAGATGGATTGGGTCCAAAACTTGATACGGACCGGCAATTTTAACGATAGATCTGTATGCTTAATTTCATCCATCTATATAGTTTTGTTTTCGAGTTAACGTGTTCTCATGGATATGCACAGACGAATAGACAGACATCCCATAGATGGATCGCGCCCAAAAGTTTATAGAGGCAAATTTAGCGAGATGGCCATATACCAAGTTTTTGTATTATCGTGTTCACAGACCAACAAAAAGACTTAATTCCAGAAGCATTCCTTTTCGAATTCGGGACGACATAAAACATAAAGATTCATAAAAAATTTTGGATCATAGAAAGAGTAGCATTAGAGTCAGCCAAATGATAGGCAAGGTCTACCGAATATGAGGACATAACATGCTATACAAAGGCAGAAGCGTAATGATGACCCTCTCAAATTTTCGCCAGATCTTTATTTATCTACAAGTTGAATAGCTCGTTGCGTGAACGGGGAACAAAAATTTGTCCCAACGGGGGGGGGGGACAACATATTCGACCGGGGGCTCTGCCCCCCGAATCTCCTAATGTCGCCACCGCTGGATCATAGTATTTTCTCTTTATATACTTCTTATACGATAAAGCGAAGATGCGTCTAATTTATGGTACGTTTAATAACAAGCATTGTATGAAAAGAAAAGGGAATCTTTTCAAGATTGCTTTGTACTTAAAAATAAAAGATTTATCAGGTCCCATTGCTAATAATGGTCGCTAGCAGCCGTAACGAACAATGTCTCTTTTCTAAGGCATTTTCTCAGAAGTAATCAGAATCTGTTATGATGGCTTTCTAAATTGGACCAATAAACCCCTAACACAAAAAGTGTTTAAGGCTCAACATCCGTTAAATTTGCATGCAGAAATTAGTGAACTTAAGAATATAATTGCAGAATACAGTTTCTTGAAATATTGGACAATGGGATCAGATCTACATTAAAAAGTCACTGCAATATTCTTAAGAATCATTCAATAGCGTTGTTCTCAATAATTGGTACTATTTCATCGATATATTTTAAGAAGCTAGCAAAATAATGCTAAATTCCGTATCTATGGAACAATTAATCTATCCTAATTTGAATGAGAGCAGTTTGGGAATCTTCGAATACATCCAGCATCGGAACTTTATACATTGACATGTCATTTATTGTTCCATCCACCGGGACGAAGTCAACCCTATTATTGTAAGAGTCCGGAATCGAAGGCATATTCAGATTGTCTTCATCGAGTCCCAATTGATATACCATACTAGTCAGCCGACCGATTTTCGATGAGATTTCGCTGCTCGGAGAACTTAGTCTCATCTCCATGTCGCAGTCATTTCCACCCAGTTTGATTCTTCGTGCTTGATTGTTCAGATCACCGATGCCCCATTCTCCTATGTCACCCTGCTCAGAATTCATCATCATCAAGTGATTACTTGATCCGTCTGTGTTGTATTCTTGACATGAATAAGTCAGTTGATCTTCTGCATAAGCCACTTGATTATATAAATAATTTTCGTTAGAAAGCGCTGGATTTATATTAACTAATTCGGTACCAAAAGATGCCGTTTCATTAATTTGAACACAGGGTCCATGAGTAGATTCTTGCTTCATACTATCCAGATCTTCTGCCACCGCTTCAACGGTAGTGCTTCTACTCGCAACTCCTGGTATCCACCAGCGATTCGAGCAGTTATGTTCTATTAAAGAGTCGTAAGTCTTTAAACAATCCAAACACATCAACACAGGTATTCTTTTGTTTCGACTTTCATACAACTCGATTCTAGCTTTACAAAAATAAAAAATATCTAATGCAGCAATGTCTTCTTAAATTTTTCTTTAATACACTTCACTTCTTTACACAATCTTTAATTTTAATTCCTGAATATTCCGGTGATAGAGATTTTACTTCGAATCTGATCTTTATATCTACATTTATATTAGCTTACCACAAAACTTATATGCATTAACAGTGACGCGGTATCGTGATTGGACAAATCAGGGTGACTGATTTCGAAAAAAAACTTTCTATTAAGTCCTTACCACTTTTTGCAAAGCTTAATTTTTTCTGTAGAATGATTAATTGCCGTTTGTTTTGTCTTATCATTTAAAACTCTGTATGAATAAATAACATAGTTTATTTGTAATAATTTGTATATAATAATTACTAACGTTTGAGGTTACAGGCATTCACATCTGTAATAGGTAGAAAACTATTTCGTTAACTGTGAACAGTATATGGTGTCTTTGTTGCCTAAAATTCATTTTGATCATTCGGATGTACTTAGCAGTATTAGTAGCACCTTAGCCACTTGTCCGTTGTTCCGATGCCGAGAGTTGCACCTCAGTCACTTATATTGTCTCAAGGTTTTCACACGAAACCAAAATAAGAAATTTTAATCGCAACATTATAACATGTTCTGGTTCTTGCCAACAGCTGATCTTTAGGAGGTCTAGAAAGGCCATATAGGGGGTTTCTTTCAATGGCCATCTTGACTTATGTAAGGATTATAAATATTTAACTATCAGGGTTGTGATTGAGAATTTTAGTTGGAAAGGAAAATAGCTTCTTTCAGATTAGATCAAAATAAATATACCTCTTAATAGGTTGCTTGTAACTTTTTTTTTCTCAATTTCCGCTTCTTAACCAAAGAGTATCTTATGCGAGAACCCAAACCATGGAAAATCTGGATTTTTATTTATCCATCAAAGTTCACCATTATTATGGTGCAGTAGTTTTGAGTGCAAGAGGATAAGATCATCTGACCTTGATTCTGAATGCCGAATTATTTCCCGATACAGCCCATTCCCATCTTTAAGATGCATGGGATACAGGCTTACCCCATTAGTTTTTAAGGAGTATTTTAAATTCTATTTGCTATTTTGGGGTCAAATTTTCAGCACCTGTCCATGAAATGGTAAGGAACAATATCGCACTTCTAAATTCAAGTTCCAATCGAAAGTGCACTCGAAATAAATAAAGCAAAGACACATGGGGTACAGGTGTACACGCGCGCCTAACCAAGTAATAGATATTAGAAGTTTATCATAATTCTTCTTTCGATTGTCTGCATTAATGCTTAATTTTTAATGTCTTAATTTGCTTCCTGTGTGAAATTCTGGCGCTTTCCTTAGTTTAACTATTTTTTTTTTTAAATATGTCTTATGATTTCAGTGAATTAAGTTTTAAAAACTAGTAGAACAGACGATAACTGGTTTTGTAGATTGAAATTTGTCTTAATGCTTTTAAAAGAGATTTAAACTAATTGATGTCGATGCAATTTATTTACATAAAAGGTGATTACTCGAAGATTTTTACCAAATAAAAGGTATGAATAAAGTCATGAATATTTCACTTCCAATTAGACACAACGCATGTTCTGTAACTATTTACATTGCAATTTTTAGTTTCAATAGAATGAGAGTGTTGGGACTCGATCCAATCAAACATTCGTTTTTCTTGTTTTGCTTTGGTTTGCTAGATTAACGACGTATGCTTCTTAATTGCTTTGGTTTTGAATGATAATTCGGACAATCTAGTTATGTCCGCTAAAAGAAACAATTAAAGCAAAAAATTTTATTGTAGAGGAAGAAATTAAAGCATGAAAATAATACTATAGAGTTCAGTGAAAAGAAGACTGATATAAAGAAAAGAAACACAATAATTTGATACAGAGTTACGAAAAATATGAAATTGAGTAATGAATTAAATACATTTTTAAAATGACATTAAATTCTAAACTTCTTTTAAATTAACACTAATTAAAAATCCGTTGAATTAAGAACACGATTAAAATCACTTTGAATCCTGAATTTAAAATAGTAAAGTTTACGAACGTTTATGATAAGCGATTCATTAAAACAAGAAATCATGTGTTAACTCATGTTTCATTTTTTATACCTAGTACCTCAACATGCATATCAAACTATCCAATTTTTGTTTCAATTTACGTTAATATTATCGCAAATCATGGACTACTTAGCATATCTATAATTTAGGCTTGATTCATTTGCCTTATCTACATCTTGCTTGACTGCATCAACCGTTGAATCCTGTGAGTAACAATTTTTACAACAAGCAATTTACAGAATGATTGTTAGCCAAACAATTGCCTGATGTATTAGTTTCTACTTTGTTATGTTGAAAATATTCGATTTTATTACGGAGGTGAAACAATTTTTCTTATAAAACCGATCACACACACTTGTAAAAGAATCTATAATTTTTTCAGGAGCCAGATTTGAAGTTATCCGCCTTTTGAAAATTCAGTTCATATTAAATTATTTTTCCTAAAATACATATTGTGTTTCTTACGCACTAAATTTAATTCCTAAAACAAATTACACTGGAGTGAAATGATTATACATAACCCTTAATAGAGGGGGAAAATACACACGGCTTCCAGTTCGCATAATTGAAAAAAATATGCGAATTAAATCCGAAATAGCCAAAAAAATTGAAGACCAGAACTCACAGCAATACATTCCCGAAACTGTACAATTACAGATAATTAAAAAAGAAGCGAGTTTTCCTCCCCTCGACATTCTCGCATACTTAACTCTAATCCCGAGGCGACTTTTTACTTCTAGCCCCTTTAAAACCGAGACTATTTGTAATGATACGACCTGAATTGGACTCTCCCAACCTGGGTGGTAATTTACCCAAACCACTCCACCCTGCTATAACTTTCTTTTAAGGTCCACGGAAATGTGCTGTGATTGGAGAGAATAATTGGACACCCTACCTCGCTTATCTCTTACACGATCTCAAACCCTCCCCTCCCCTCCCCTGAAAAAGAGCCAACCACCTCAGACCGGCCTTCGTCGCCGTTAAGAAGAAATTTTTAGACCTCCCGTGACCACCTCGCTCAGTGTGAGAGGGTTAAACTATACAGCAACTACTTTTCAGTTCTCCGTATGGGAACCTTCATGGCTTGCAGTTCAGGGCATACTGCGGCAAAAAGTTCTCATTCTAATGTTATGCGCCTCGGAAAGCACCTCAAGTAGTGCAGAGGGAGACGGCAAAGATCAGGGGTGAGAGTATTTCCTTTTCCCTACTTGAGAATTATAAGGGATGAAATTTTATTTCGCATTGGATAGTTATTCCTTGTAATTGTTTGGTTTGGATTCTTGGCAGAGTTTCAACTTACAAACCGAAGATTTCGTGTTTAAGAGGCGAATCCATGAAATAATGGACGTGTAATCAGGTCCGATGCTTGTTTCATCTCTCATGTGCAAAACGACCGTTTATTGGTGAAGAAATTTGGAGAGCACATTCTGGCTCAGAAATCCATCTCGTTAACTGGGGAACACGTTATGAATGATTGAAATTTAATGTAACTTCAGTAAACAAACTTACTTTTTTGATTTAGCTACAAGAAGAGCTCTTAAATGTAATGTGAAATTTTATAAAATATGGAACAAGTAAATTCATTTCCACTCTTAAAAAAATTTTTTTCCAAATAGCAATCGTGTACTTTTTTCCTATCGGAAGAACATTTTGTTTGAAAATATAAGGCAAAGAGAAACGAAAATCTACTTTTTCTTTATAACAAAATGTTTTAGCAATAAAACATTTCGCTGTCGAAATTTTAATGAAGCGAAACGAAAGAAATTTTAATCGTGACAAGGAATATCTCTCAGAAAGAACAGAAAAAAGGACAAACATTTTAAATTCGTACAGAAAAAGAGCCCACTTGTAAATATAGCCCGATTGATTCATGTTTTCTTTTTCAATGGGAGAACCTTTTTCATCATTTAAGTCCAATTTTTGCGCCGATCCATTTGTTGTAAATAGAAAGTCTCAGATCAAAATTAAGCCTCCTCCCGCTATAAAAGTAATCACAATAGTCAAAAATGACCATTGAAACATGCCGGTAAAAGATTAACAACCATATTCTCACCGGATATAATTCCTAATTTACTTAATATGTTAAATGAGGTGTAATCATATATTTGCATAAATTCTGAAAACGATTTGAAATTATTTGCAATAAGGAAAATTATTGTTTCAAATTATGCATCAAAATGATTTCACAAATTAGTTATAATTATTAAATCGGAAGATAATTACTGAGGTGACTAACCGTTCTCGTGTTGCAAGTTCTGTCCTTCTTCGATAAGTGCACAATAAATTATGCAACCAATGTTTTTATTATGATTTTATTATATTATAGTGTATTCTATATTATGCTTGCAATGAATTAAATGTTTCTTTTATTTTTGATAATCTTTAGCCTCAATTTATTTCTGTCCTTCTTTTGTTGGATCTAACGTTTCAACTAAACTTGGTCACCTTACAGTTACAATGTTATCATTGTAACGATTTTTTTTTAAATTTTAAGGTGGAGTAAAATTGTGTTTTTTCTATAATATATTCGAATGTCATGGTCGAAAAAATCAAACATTTTCCGCAACTTTTAAATAAGTAAAATTATGATTAAAATTTCGGAAAAAAATTTCGCCGAGTTACACATTCCCATTCTCATATATGTATTTGTGCCAAATTTCTTAGCTTTAGGTGTTGCGGTTTCCCCTATACAGCATCAAATCGCACACACATTTCTCCTTTGTTAATAGTAGAGATGTCAAAACAAGATAATTAAAAGAAATGCCTTGTTTTCACAGAGAGTAACAAATTTCTTTTGTCCAGCAACGGAGCTTCGGTGGTCACCAGTGTTCACAGGGGATACAATGAAAAGCATCATTACTGATCGGTAAAATATTTTTTATCGACTTTACATTTGTTGTTCATAATAGTGTTTGATCTTTATTTTTAAAACAAATGAACCTTTTATTTATTGAATTATTTTTACCGTAACGCAAATAGCATATTATTTCAGAATTATCAAATACTATTTATTTAAAGAGATTAAATCATTATTTTAGATTTTTTCCTTTATTTCTTTGGTTCAGTCATACACTTTTACTTTCTTCCAAATCTGAACAATAATTATTCTGAAACGGGAAGAAATTTTTATTCGATTAAACAACATTGGTATTTCATTTGTTCAAATAAAAGTTAATAAAGAAGCAAATCGAATTTTCATTATTCGGAACTGTCAATGATGATGTTTTAAATTTTAATGCCAAATAAAAGTAATCAAAACGTCAATCGTTAATACATTCCCAAAATGCTTTATTCGTTAAAACAATACTTTTATTTTCAGAGTGTCTCATTTAAAGTTAAGAAAGCTAATCGCCTTTCTCTTACACTCAACTGCCACAACTGTACGTTTAAATTTAATCTTCAAAACAAAAATAATCCAAAATACAATTACTGATTCAATTTAAAGCCCCCGTTTGATTCATTTTGCAATCGAAAGCAGGAAGTGTGAATTTTCTGGAAATAAATTGGACTAGATTCAGGTATTTAAACGGAAAACTAATTAACAAAACAAAAAGAATATAATTGTGCATTAATGAAAAAATATCATTTCCTTTTTATTATGGTCTCTATTATATATTTCTCTTATTCTCTATTCTATTCCTGTCATTTCTTATCACTGTAATAAGGCAATCTTTAAATAAAATTTACCAATCTGGAAAGTTTGAAATCTGTGTACATTCCCGTGTTTCTCTTTTCAAATAGAGGGCTTCATTTAAGACATTTTAAAGAAGGAAACGTAAAAATAAGCTTTCCTCGAATTGCCTAAATCTAACTTTTAATTCAATAATTTGACTTGAGTACAAGTTGGGCATGTAAATAGATATCTGTACAATAACTTTAATTATTATTTTATGGTATAAACAGAGCAAAACATGTTAAGGTTTGTCTTTTTATTTGAGCTTGCATCCAATTCGTATCCCGCACACAATGTGTTGATTATAAGTTAATGATTCGAAACAGCTGTAGTTACTTTACATTTATTTTCCCACTTTAAATCGCAATTTCTAGTATAATAATCTTCTACGGGATAACTTATTGTTTGAAAGTAAAAGTTAAATGCCAACTCCCACCTGGATCGAAACAATACTTCTATATAAGTTCACGTCTATCGAGGGTCTGATTATAAAGAGCGGAAATTGACATCAAATATATCTGAGTGCATCTACAGAGAGATGCAGTATTAAAAAGTAAGGATTACAGCTATCGATTGCTGAAAAGGTTACAATTAGGGAGTGATATGATTTCATTTCAGAAGATCCGTTAAAAGTATAATGTATAATAAGTCGAATAAATAACAAATGATATTCCAACCTATTCGAATATGTATAGGAACAAAGATTATGCGGGAATATATTTTCCTCAGTTATAGCAATGCCTGTCTTATTGATGAGAATGAAATCGGTATTTCTCTGATTCGATACAGTACTTTTAAAGCAATGCATATAAAATAAATAAGAGTGGAAATAACATTCATTGGATTACAGCCTTTGTTGCTTCAAATCCCATAAACCCTCTAATTCAAGTTCAAATAACATTCTTACGCACACGTTTTTATTCGTCTGCATTTAAAAGATAAAGGAAATTCTTAAAAAAATATTCACAGCATTTAGAATAATAATCCCGAGAAAAATTCGCAAAAGAATCGAGCCCAATAGAATGTAAAAATCTCTAACATTGAACCCATATTTGTACACGACATAAAATATTCTTCTTTAAAATGTTAATAAATAGAGTAAGAATTCTAGGAGTATAAATAAATTAAAGCCCGGAAAAGAAAGGGGCTTTTCGAAATAAAATAGCCACAAATGGGGCATATGTTGTTTCATATATGGCTTAGTAATTTTTTTCTTCTAGCTTTATTCTTAATTTAGGTTTATGAGTTTTTCTATGAATGTTTAACCCTCTGAGCGACTAATAGGTCAGAGTAAGCCGTCTGAAAAATATCTCTCGCTTAGCAATGGATTCCTTTAAGAAATATACCCCGTCCTACAAGAGGTGTTTGTAAAAGAAACGCCTGAATTTTCTCCCCTCTCATTGCTATCTGCGGGAGGTCTAATTATCCCAGCGGGGAGAGTCTTCACCCATTCTTTATCGCTAGCAGATCCCCTTCCCAGAGCCGGCCGGAGGCGAGTGTGAAAGGTGCGACCGCACAAGGCCCCGCGCCGCTGACTGATTTTGGAAAATGAAAATGATTTCTGTTTTTTAAAGTCAAACGATGCTTGAATCCAGGAGGCTATCGGGCTGCAACCCCCCTCAGACAGGCAGAATGCATGTTTATTTAAAATCACTGCACCTTTTTCTCTTCCCTTTTAAAAAATAAATGAATGTGACAACATTGCTTTCTGGCTTGACAGGCTCGAAAATTCCTACTTCTAGTCATTGCACTTGTAATTGTAGCGTTGACGCAGTCGAAAAATTTTGGCTATTTTTCATTGTATTTTTTTTTTATTAAATTAAGAAATAATTACTTTCGTATGATTTTTACTGGCAAAGAAAGAAAAATTCTGTAAGGTTAAAGTGCTTTGGTTTACATTAGCCATGAGGTTTGATATTCGTCACGACGATGCAAATTTTTATGATCTCAGCCCCCCAGACGAATCCTGGATTCGCCACTGAATCCAAGTATAAATACATTTGAATATAATTATACAATTTGTGCACTTTTTACATCTACCAATCTATGGCAAGGTTGGGTTCTTTAAGGTCGTGAAAGATTAGAATATCTTACAAGCTGCACATAAACTGTTACAAACTGAGAAACATTATTGACAGAGAATATAAAAAATAACTAAAAACGAAACACAACGTTTAACAAGTGTTTGTGTATGAATAGTGGCTATAATTTTATAAAGTGGCTATTTTTTATCTTTAGATAAAAAGGAAACAATAAATTTTGTTAAGAAAGCTAAGCATTTCACAATTTTGTTAGATTGCACTCCAGGCTTGAGCCATCAAGAACAATTGTTTGTTAGTTTAAAATGTAGATGACTCTGAAAGCAAAGCCGGCCGGTTTAAGTCCTAAACGGGCCTATAGGCAATACAAGTTTCAATTTCTTTCTTACTCAGATTGAAAACCAAATATTTTTCATTGTTTTTCATACAAGCAAATATTAAGAGTGACTGAAATTAAAAAGAAGTATATTTAATTTGCCGATCACCTTCAGGAGAGTGGTTTGAATATCTCAGAAATAAAAAAAACTCAAATTTTTAAAGTAATTTTTTTTAATGATTGGTGGAAAAATTGCAAAACTTTCTTCACACAGTCTAAATAATCTAATATAAAATTTCTAGGGATATTTTGGAGCCCGGAAAACGGTAAAGCAAACTGGATCACACTAATCATCTCGCTAAATTAAAAACATGAGAAAAAACCCTGATTTCAATTTAAATAAATTCCAGTATATGGCTCTTGTAAATTAAATGAAAACACTAAATTAAATTACCTTGAAAATAATGCATAAAAATATCATAAGGCATTGGAAGCCTCCAAAGATATTGGGTCCCTAGGCAGTTACCTACTTTACTTATTCGATAATCCGGACCTGTTTGCAAAAACGATTTGTGTTGAAACGGCAAAAGACTTGACAGGAAAATGTTGTTGACTAAAAATATCGTGAAATATCATTTTAAGAAATATCGTGAATCGGAATTCATACTATCTACTTTTAACATCTGCAAAGAAAATAGTTGAGTAGTTAGTTGAAGGCGACACCTGAATTTAAGAATTAAAGAACTGGATGGGAAGAAAAGCAATTTTTCTTTGAAGCAACCGATCAGTCTATTTCACCTGTCAATTATCTATTTTCTAGTCATAATGAATAGTGCCATTTTTTCTTTTCAGAAAAGATCAAAATTTATCATGAGCCAAAAGTGGCCAAAAGTGTCATTTGGATTTTTACCTAATTAGGATAATATTCACAAACTGTCTGAAGACGATCTTCTTAAATGTTGCTAAGACTTAAATGCAACTTTGTAATGCGATATTGATTTATTGAATGAAATCGAAATTTGTCATCGAGTTTTACCATTCAGGGACTCAGTAATACAATATTTATTTAAATTTATTTATTTAAATTGTATCCAGATTATGTGACTGTTCCGAAAAATACATTAACATTACCAATTACAAATGTTTCTGCAGAAATATCTTCCTCATGATTAAAAATAATTAAAAAAAAATACTCGAGTTCTAGAATTTGTTACGAACGATTCAATTTTTTAGCCATGATCTCTGTCAAATCCGAATGAGTTATAAAATTAAATTGTGAATATATTATCAACGAATTTGCTATAATGAATGTAAGAAAATGAAAAAAATAGCATATTATTTGTTACCTTATTCTAGCAAGTCGCAGTCCAAATTGTATTTTATGAGTTCATGAAGCAATTTTTTTTCATTTGAATTGTGAACAGTTCTAAATGTGATTGAAATGTTAACTTTTTAAAAATATTTTAGTTATGTGTCATTTTCATGTATTCCTTAATATACCAATTTGTGCAATGTAATAAATAACAAAATGCATTAAATTATTTATTCTGAATAAGAAATTATATCTGGGTTTCTAGTTCTATTTCTAAAAAATAGGACTAGAAACCCAGTTAAAACATATTACATTTTCTTCTACATGGTCTTTTCTTTGCAAAATTGGCAAAATAAAAAAATAATAGAAATTTGTTACTTATTTCAAATTATTTATGCGATTTCAGGGATAAACACCTTATCAAGGTGTTATGCGGAATGTTTGCTAAAATTAGTAGTTTGTAGGCAACTCCAGAGCTGAACACACCAATTGCATGAAGTGCTGCTTTTGAAACACGCTTCTCCATACACTATTTGCATTTTAGCAAAAATGTCACATTTCTTTACAACTTTTTTTGTACAAAAATTGAATATTGCCGCATCGACGCATCTATCACGCACATTTGCTGTTACAAATGGATGGTGTATGTATGCAATCTCGCCTGCAGTGCTATCATGTGTCCGCATGACAAATATTCTAGACGTTACAGGCTATGTCTATGTTTCACTTGAACGACCCTTATACATTATTTCGTCTCTTTATACTTATACCTTTTATTAAGACAAAAGGAAGGATAGAAACACCAAAAAACTAATACACATAAAAATAACACTGGAAATCAGAGCAAACTTAATCATTCCTTTCCTGATTTGAAAAGAAAATTGAAATTTTGCCTCTAGCGAAGTTGGGCATCTAAGGGCAGTATTCACCAAACTTGATTGATCCAGGATTAAATCGCGAATCAGCAAATCCGAGAATCAATTCTAACACTGTATCAAATTCCTTCTGTATACTCCATCAACGGATTACTTGATCCATGGCTTAACTGGAAGAAAAATGTAAGACACGTTCTGATTGGTCAATGAACGAACTTCGCCGAAGTTTTTCGTTCCGCTTCAATCGATGAGAGAGAAATAATTAAAAAAAATTATCGTGTGTGTTTTGTTCAACTAACGCCGTAATTTGATTCTGTCGTTTTATTCTTGTTTATCGTAAAAGGAAGAATTTTACAGAAATTGAAGCCGAGGGATTTCTTCTCTCCTTAGATAAATTGAAATCGGTGACTGAAAATAAAAAAAAACAGATGCAACAACTAATAAAGACAAGGCAAGCTCCTGGCCGGAATTAATTGCCATGTTCAACAGTTTTTCCCGGAGTTGCAAAAAGAAATGCGAAGCAATTGATTACGTACTATAAAAATCTGAAAAGGAAGGGCAATAAAAATCAATTTAGTAGGAGATTTCAGATTTTCAAGACTGGATTCGCCTGAATCTTTATTTAAACGATAACGCGATCGAAAGGATACATTATTCATACAGTCCAAATCATTTGCTCTATATGGATGCACAGATATTTTCCTTCTTTCGATTATTTCTAAAATTTATAAACTTTCAATATCGTCTAAATACGATAATCCATCGTCTGCCATGTTTGTATTGATAGAAGGTAGAAGAGAAAATGCGTAAAACGAAAGTCCGCGGATTCTAACTGGTAATCCTCCGATTTCTAAGGATCAAACACAGGGTGTTAAAATAGCCGGTGATCTCGGGATTTTCGTTCGAGAATACGGATTTTCATATGATCAAGGGATTAACACTGACTTGAGGCTTAATCCGAGTGTTAAAGATTTGGTGAATAAGGGCCTAAGAGTTTATTTGTGCCACTCAATCGCTGATTCCGACTCTGATAAAGAAGTTGCTTATATGGGTTTGCGACAATCAACACATGAAACTTTCAGCATAGCAGGCTTTAGGGAAAATATAATATTGCCCATTCCTCAACAACTAACCGACGTAAAGATTAGTGATTCATTTTTCCAATTAAAAAAAAAATTAAAGTTGCATCCAAAGAAACTTGAAAGATCCAAGCAAGCACAAATTTATCTTTTTTTCAAAAATAAATAAAAGGAAAGAAAAATAGAATAAAGTTCTCTTTTTCCTTTAGATATTTCTCAAAGTTCGCTTTATCAGAAATAACGAACTAGGGAATGTTTAAATACCTATTTTATACTTTCCTGTAGAGCGGCCAAGTTTTCTTGGAACAGAAGATGGCCACTGTAGATAGGTTTCATTGTAATTCGTAATATTATTGAAATAAAATTTTCAATAAAATAATGTCATTAAGGTAATTTTAATGAATACTTCCATTTGAGTTTCAGATTTGACCCATCCATCTAAAGAAAACAAATGTTAGCAGATGACACAGCATCAAATGGCATAAGCAGTAGTACATATTAGGGATAAATATCTACACTCTCAGTGTTTGTATTTGGTCTGATTTGATCACTGTTCTCTTCCTCATGATAAAAAAAATTAATATATAAATATATCTTTTTCTTTTACTGAACTGCAAGATATCCTGCTTTGTCAAATTTTTGAATTAGGAAATTCAGTACATAACGTAATAGAGGACCTTTACAAAGTTTGTTTTGGCTTCTCAACTTACGAAGAGAGATTGCTACGTTCAAATGATGTTCAACTTCATAAGTAAAAAGCATTGTGAAGACAATGCGCGTGTTGATACAAAAGAAAGTATAATTCGGGATTTCCCCTTATGTGTATAACCCGAATTAATGGCACCAGGACTGTTGGATGAAAATAGCAACACATTCAGCCCCGCCAAGAAAGAGAGGGACAGAAGGGGTTCTGGGCCCAGAAGAGGAGGGAGGTTTGTTCCGGAAATGGTGAAATGGAACCCAGTATGAGTTGCACCATACTTTTACAATTATTATCTTTGAACATAAAATTCTCACATTCTCATTATATCAATCTTAATTATAGAAAGTGGTTACGCTATTTCTACAAGATATTTTACGATATTTCCTTGATCCGGCAAGTCTCTCTGTTCATGTTGCGGTTGAGTTGCGTTGATTCTGCTCAAGATCACGAATTTCAACCATTATAGAAGCTAGTGCTGGAATGTGTAATTATTCTGAAGATTGCTTAAACTTTGGTGTTTTTTGAATTTAAGAATGATGAAATACTGCTCGAATATCATAATGTTCTATATTTACAATTATACAAGATATATACAGTTTCATAGAAGCACCTAACACAATTTGTAGGCTGCGGTTACAATTCTTTGGGAAGAAAGAATTGAGGTAGATTGCTTGTTGCAGTTAAGAGCAAACGTGTCTCCAATGCAGAGACAATGCTCAAGTAAAAAGGGATATGTGCGGCCCGCCTGAGCAAGTAATGACAGCGGAGCAAAAAGAATGCGTCCTGTCAGTGCGGGTGATGCGAGCAGTATCATATGTTGACAAGTAAACAGTTAACAAACTAGTAGCGCCTCCTTGCCAAGGCGATAAAATTATACATGAGGAGAAACAAAAATACACAATATGCACTAATTTCGAATAAAAACAAAGTAAAATAATGGAATATAAAAAATAATAGAATAAAGCACCCAGAACACAAAAATACACTAATATTAAAAGAAAAAAAATAAAAATAAGCAACAGGACGCGGCACACTAGAAGACAGAAAAGGCCAAATTTTATAAATTGATTAAATAGCTTTTTCTCCCCAAAATCATCATCACAAGAAGGCTTTCTTTCATGAAATGTAAGAGCACTAGTACAAAATATATTAATACGTTGCGTTAATAAATACTATTAATTTGAAAATAGAACGTAGTTTTTGTGCTTGTATTATTGGTAGGGGTGACTACACTTCATACTGAAACTGATCACACTTTGAACTGATAATTCTACGTTTCGGTATGTTTATATTTTTTTGTATATTCAAAATGGAAAATAAGTCCTTTTGTAACAAATTTGTAAAGCACATCTGGATTAATGTTTTTGCTTAACTCAGTAGCCAAACCAGGATTTTGGTCCAAGGTAAAGGTGAGGTCATAAAACATTGCGTCGTCGTGACGTCTATAAATTTTACTGGAGTGAACGAAGGTAATATCATAAAGTAAAGCACCGCTTACACGTTTCTCATTTATAAGTCGTTTCATCACAGACAAGATAAATTCGTATTCATTGTGATGAGTAAGCACTCCGTTTGAAATATAATTCTATTCAATTATATGTCATTTTAAGTAGCTCCTTGAAAGACGTATAAATGACGCTTTAATGTACTCAAATTCTCATAAAATCGTGCTCAATTGCAATAAATGTTATTTTCGGTATTATTTCATAACGGAAATTAATAAATTTGGCAAAACATTAATCACTAATGCAAAAGTTACCGAATATCAAACCTCATGGCTTATATTAATCAAAACATTTTAACTTTACAGACTTTAAACCTCACAATAAGAATCACAAAGGACACTACAATACTTCCGATACATTAATAAAAACCAAAAGAAATAACTTGCGAAAAAGTGCTTTTCACCGCGTTAACGGTACAAGTACGAGTGGAATGATTACAAAAGCGGGAAAGCTTTAGAGCCTGTTAAGAAAGTAAACAATGTTGCTGCGGTTTTTCAAGAGATTAAGAAAAATCTTCGCACCCACCCTGGATTCGCCACTGTCCAAACTTCCTTATATTCCAATAAATAGAAATTCCAAAAATGCAATTTTTAAATTTTTTATTTATATTTGGAAACCAATGTATATGAGTTCAGAAAAAGCGCTGTATTAATTTTTAATTTCATTATAATGAAAAATGGTTTCGAATTATAATAAAGAACTAACAGTAATAATAATAAAATCCATTGATATGATTTAAACTGATTTCAGGCACATAATTGAAGGTTAAAAGTATCCTAACAGGTCCAATTTTAAAAATGTGCTTTTCTTAATTTCGATGTTATCAATCTAATTTCCATATCCAATACACTGTATCGCTCTAAATATTACTATTGAAAGCTCTTCTGCGGCTCTTAGATTTAACATTTAAATGATTGCTACCTAATTTCCGGGATGAGTGATATATGACCTGTGAAAATCATATTCCTTCCTTCTTCCTCCGCTCTTTCTTAAAAAAATATCCTAATATTTCGAGTTCCAAGTACAATCTGCAACTGAACTGTCACAAGATTATATACTGAACAGCGTCAAAGTGCACAGCATCTCTATTCAGCAGTAAAGCAGTACATTATTTAACTTTAACACGCCAAGAGTCGTGTTAATCAAAGGCGTAATTGAGAATTTATCTAAGGCCTTAATGAAATCACATTTCTAGGTATGCTAAGTTAATAAGGTCAAATTTACCACTAATTCTATTTGCAACTTTTCTATATAAAATTTTTTAGAAATCTATTGAACTCTCGAAACTCCGTTTTATTTAATTTAAAGTCAGAATTTATATATTCGGGCTGGTAATTACAAATATAATCTAAGATATAACGATGGATGGTATGAGTTAACAGAATGATTGATAGTGTTATGTCGGGTCCTTTCGCTTCATGGGTTCAGCAGCGGTTCCGAAATGCAAAGAAATTTTTGCGCATAATTAATTATTGTAATAATAAATTTTATTCATTAATTTTAATAATTAATCATAATTTTAATAATAAAAATGTTTGTTAAAAATTAAAATTCCGTTCTTTTTGTAATTTTCTTTGAGAAATTTAATGTTACATTGAGAAAATTTTCAGTATTTTCACAAACGCATACGACGATTTTAGTATTTATTATCTAGTTTGAGGTGTTGGCTTCTTATGAATTTCATTTAATTTGTTGGAGACAATATGTTTAATGAAGCGTTCGATGATGAAATTTCACCTCAAATTTCTTTCTAATCGAATTCCTAACCCTGGTAAGTTCTATACCGTAAAAAATGTTTTAATCATCATCATGAAATATTAAACAACTCTTCTCAATTAACGGAGATACAATGCGAATAGTTAAAATCTGTTAAAAATTCCATCGACAAATTGTAATTTTTCATTGAATTTCTATCAACTGAATTAACTTTAAATTTTTATGCAAAATATAGACATCTTTTAATATTCCTATACGTCCATAGAAAGTGTTTACGTAGCATGGTTGGGAAGACACCGGCTTTCGAACTTGTATGACGCAGTCTCGAATTTTACCAGTACTTGTCCGCTGCATGGGTACAGTTTTCGAGAATTCAATTTTCGGATTTCTTTTGACAATTTTTTCTTCAATAGTCAATATTTTAATCTCTTTAACACTTTATTTAAAATAGCTCGCATTCTAACTTAATTCTCCCCAAAGTTGTAAATGTTCCAAATCATAAATTATAACTATTCATTACGATTACCTTTAACTTACTCACATAGAAGAAATATTATATCGAACAGAATGTAAAATGGCTTCAAAAAACGCTTTATCCATAGCTATAAATGTCGTTTAAAACGCAGAGACAATACCATCAACTAACGCCATCAAAAATTCCTTGCTTACGTTAATTTTTGTAATTCTTTTTATTCTTAGAAACAATCACAAAAATTTCTGAGTTATTTTGAAATTGCTTTCCCATTTATTGAACTTCTATACTAAATATTCTCTGTTGTTTGAAAAAAATACAGACTCAAAATTTTCTC
Source organism: Araneus ventricosus (assembly GCA_013235015.1). NCBI lineage: Eukaryota > Metazoa > Arthropoda > Arachnida > Araneae > Araneidae > Araneus > Araneus ventricosus. The sequence continues at coordinate 20,404 of BGPR01014198.1, read as the reverse complement.
CTCCTCTTACCCCTTTGAGGAAGACCTCACGGAAAACATGCGGTTCGATCTGGCCGACGTCTCGCAAAGCACGTGGCTGCTCAGGGACGGCGCACTTTTTCTAGTGTAGCCTAATTGCACTTAAGCTGGTGTCACGCAAACGTCACAGTCGGTAGCTAAAAGCCAAGAGAGCCGGCACGTATTTGTAACAGTCGGGGATGACAGTGCCAAGCAGTTGGCACGCCTGAGTGACAGTCGTAATCAAATGCAAATAAAAACAAAAATATTACATTATTTCGAATGTTTATATATATATATATATATATACATATACAGACAGTGTAAATCGCAAAATGAAACGCAATTAAGCACAATGACGTTTTTTCAGGGGATGAAATCATTGTGAATTGTTAAATATAAAAAAAGTTTGACATTTTCTTGCATTCTTTGACGCTGTAAAGCCTAAAACACTGATTTTCATCCCTAATGTGAAACCAGAAACAGAGAGAGGAGTTTTGAATAATTAAAAATAAATGTACGATTTGATATAACATTAGAGGAAAGTAAGAATAAATGAAAAAACAAAAACAAAAGTACGATGCGATATAATACTAAAGCAATGTAATAATACATTTGTTGTATTAAATTTAAGGATTTATTTACTTTTTTATAATGATATTATTATCAGAAGTACAAATTTATAAACTTTAAAATTATTTGATAATTACGCTTCTTACCTCTTAGTAATTTAGTCATCTTAAATGACATTACAGTTGTTGCTTTACTGACACTGTAAATATCTGCTAATAATTATTCAAGATGGATCTCTACACATGATAAACAATCTTAAGGTCTCATTTCATTAAATTAATTAAACAGAAAACATTTCACAAGTCATTATTTAAAAATTACCACTTAATGAAACATCTTATCAACAAGCAAAAGGTGCAACCTTAACTTAATTATAGTTCTCAATTTATCCTTAAAATAATCTCCAAATCCAATATCAAATAAATTTTGAAAGATGTTAGTTTTGCGTTTTGTTTCAAATATATATTTAAAATGTTATATTTTTAGTATTAACCCAGGTTCATTCCAAATAGTTACCTCCGTGAGTGTCATTAAGGTAGTGAAGAAAAATCAGAGACCAAATTACTTTACACTAATATGTTTATTAAAATCAAAATTAACCCTACTATCTTACAAACAAAATTCTCATATCTCATTGGTCTTATAATCAATGTTAATTCATTTCATAAATATCAAAATACAAACACTTAAACAAAATGGAATAAAACACAATAAAAAGAAAACGATTCAATGTTCATGTATTAATATAGCTAAGGGCGACCCAGTATTTATAAGAGACAGCTCAATCACATTTAAAATTAAATTGATTTTTAATGCATCTTCAACATTAAGTTTATTTCATCGATATTAAACTCACATAAAAGAAATTTTAAATAGTGGCCACTCACAGTTTAATTATTAATTTTTAATTTTTAATCTATAGCGAACTTAACCTTATATTTTGTCTCCTAATAATATACTAGTTGTCTCTTCGTTAATTACCAAACGTAGTTTATGTTTAGATATTTTTCTCCCAAACAAAACATACTCCATTACAAATATCATAGTGATTCATAAACTGACACATAATTATCTTAACAACTTAATATGACACTCATTTATAGATTTTATGCCTATCATTAATCCTTTTTCAGATTAAACATCTTAGAACATACATATGATGTAAAAATAGTAATCAGACATTCAAATGCAATTTAACATATATTCCAATACATAAATGTTAATTTCATATCTTAATTATCTCATTATAATGGAATGATATATAAGTAAGTTTTAAACACATTATTCTTCATCAAGTTAATCGTAACATATATTCCAATTTTTTTAAGATTTACATTAACAATATGCTCTATTCTACTAACGCTTATGTTTTCAAATAATAAAAAGAAGTTTAGAAAATGCTTGCAAACCATTTAATTTTCAATCAAACTGCAATAATAACCAATTAATTCAAATATTTCACCAAGTCAAATCCACTGGTAAGAATTGAATCTATATGGAGTTGAATTTGTTAGGTATTATTATCTAAACATATGTATATATATATCAATATCATGAAAGTCAAAAAATGTTAAAATAAAACGGAGAGACTTTATTTTGTATATGTTACTTTTACATTTCTGCTATGTTTGTTTCGTATTTGTTATGTATATATATATATATATATATATATAGCACATCTTTAAATCCTACATGAATTAATAGTATCATATATTACTTGCTTTTTTTTATATATTACACATATGTAATTTATTTAAAATTATACATAGCAGCAACTGTATCATTACCATTAATCGTGACTTCTATATATCAAATTAACCTGTAACATTTGAACCTATTGATTATAATAAATTAATCTACGTCAAATTAACCCATCGATACATAATCATAATACTTCCAAATGCAATTTTTTATTTCGATTATCAATTACTATTCCTTAAATTATAATATGGATTACCATATTTATTTTTACATAGTCAAGATAAAATTTTAAATGAAAAACACTTATCTGATCAAATTCCAGATCGGACATGGTAGAGCGCTGGAGGGCAATTCCCTTAGTGATGTCTGCGTAAGAAAAAATATAATGCACTGTATCTATAGTTCCACAGTGGCTATTGATGAACAGGAATCTGCAACGGATCGGCCTATTTTTAAGTGCATGCGTTTCAGCTCAGGACAGTCCGGACATGGCGGAGCGCCAGTTCTATACTCGTGGTAAAACATGGATAAAACACAGTATGATGAGGTAATCAATGGTCCAATTCCGGACAGTCCGAAGGAGGGTCCAGCAGGACCGACTTTCTCCATCCGATCCAGCTACTTGGAGTGTTAGTTAAGCAGACTCAATGGTCTCACAGAACATAGATGCCGAAAATGCACAGCTTCCCTCATTATGAATTGCTTTTCTTTATCCTCCGCTTAACAAGCGTCGCGGCATAGGTGTATCAGTCGCCGTGAGGTTAATCTAGGAAACGCATCTCCTCTGCTTGAAAATTATTCAGCAGGCAAAAGCCCCGAATTCCAGCCAAGGGCCAGCAGCAGGACCTTCGCCGCTACCCTCTTTTTTTGCGTTCGCCTTTTTTTTTAAATCTAAAAATCTCCCTCTTTTCCAAGCTCCTGGTCTTTTCACTTCTCTTTGGCGGCTAAAAAAACAAAACTATGCCAAATTATACGATGTCCATCGGCTAACTCTTGCAATTACTATCACAACCCTAAGATCTAAGATCCTATAGTGCACAAGTAACCAATCTCTTTGCGAAAACGTTACATGATAGATTTATGCCCTTTTTCTGGCACCGACACGACACTTGACACTCTCCGAGATGACAAATGCCTGAGACTGCGGACAAACAAATTCCAGAATCAGACCCAAACGCCAAGAAACAAAGTAATTTTGCAGTTCAAAAGGTGAGAGTGTAATATTTTTGTCGCAAGGGATTAGTGAACAGGGTTGCACTCCTACTTCGTAAATAAAATTCCTTTTCTCCGTACCCAGGATAAAAGGAATTTTCGTATGTGCCCTCACACGAGGATCTCAGAACAGTAACGGGGGGATGTTTAAAGGCAAACTCCCTTTTGATAGGGTCAATAAACTTCTCGAAACGTTGGCTCGTGAAAAGGAAGAGATAATCTCCGCTAGGAAAACCCAAGTCGAGAATGAAAAGAGATTTGGTTAATAATACTTTATTGCACAACTAATACTTTCTCGAAACAAATTAAATATTACAATAATATTAATGGCTTATCACCAGATTTTTGCTAAATAAAAAGAAAAAAAACACGAATAACTTTTAAATTACAATTTAGCAAAACAGAGCCGAAAGGAAAAATTTTAGAATTGAAATAATTTTGAACAAATTCTTTAGTTTAAAATTCTATACAACACATTTAAAGAAACAATAGTAAGATGTAATATAACACTAGAGCAAAGTCAGAATAAATTTTACGAATTAGAATGACGGATTAGACGGATAGTTTCTGCGGAGGGTTATGATGCAGGCCGGCGATGAAGGGGTGTCGAGTTACATGTTTCTCGCTTAACTTTGGCTGTTGCTAGGAAGTTGCAGTATGTTGGGAACGATGAAGATTAAATAGAAAAGCGGTAGTGCTAGAAAGCAAAGAAAAATTAGTAAAATATGAAAAACCTGTGAAAAATGTCTAAAAGATGCGTTTTCGAGGTAAAATATCAGACCTTATCGACTTGGTGGACCCTACTGCATTGATTATTCTTCGCGTTGACATCGCTCTGACAAGCAATCATTTACTTACATCTCGTATTTGATATTAAAGTTCATTTTATTTCATTGTTTTTCTATTATGTTTGCTTCGTTTATATATATAAATATATATATATATATATACTGGACTTTAATAAAAAATTATCAAAAAGAATTAAATATTTTAGTAGCATTTGTATTTATTTTTCTGAAAAATGTCATACCTGTAACTTGTTTTATTTACAAGTTAAAGTTAAGATATGCAAAAGAACTTTTTGATATTTTTTGATCTATTTGTGAGGATTAGAAGATACGAATGTACTTCATTTGCCTAAGTGTGAAGTGTACCCTAGATAGCTATTCCCTGCAGCTTTGATATCAATTGAAAAAACTGTTTGCATTACATGCTAAATAATACAATATTATATTTACATCCAGAAGTTTTATGAGTTTAAAATTTTTGAATGTTAGAAAGGCAAATCTTTGTTTGAACACGTTATAAATTCTCTAAATATTAAAAAAAAAAAATTACATTTTATTTTGATTTTATCCCTACAAGACAAAATTTATCTTCAAAAGTTTTTTTAGGAGTGTTAAAAATGTTAGGATCCTGAATGTCCGCTTTTTTAATATTAGAATTTTTAAATATGATTTCTTTTTGAAATTATCACTAAGTGTTCTTGCTATTCAATCCAATCTATTATGATTTATAAACAACAGTATTTGAGATTTTTCGGTCAAATTGCAATGGACTACAAGAGGCAACTATAATTCATATATTTAAAAGTCAAGTGTATCCTAGATAGTTAACCCTGTAGGTCTGTTACCAACTGGCAATGAATGACTTTGCAATCGTCATTTCCAGGTATAATATCGTACTGCAAAATATAATATACATAGTTGCATACTATTGCATGTGTCATATGTTTCGAAAATCAAGGAGAAGCAAGATGTGAACATTCAAGTGGTACTTATATAGAGTTATTAAAGAGCTTAAAGGGTCAGATGATTTCCAATTGATCACTTAAATGTCCTAGAATCTTTCCTAACCCCCTCAACTGAAATTCGATACCGTGCGTGCATCGAATTAGCGCAATTTTAAATTTGTACACTAAAAGTCATTCAGAGACGTTATAATTCGATACAAAAGTTATATGGATTCCCATTAGCATTTCAGTTGTCCTTTAAGTTCTCAAGTAAATTAAAATGACAACACATTCACTGAATAGAAAGTGTCTTTTAATAAGATAATTCAGAAAATAAACCAGATAAGGGTTAACTCTTGATATATTAGCAAGAATTAATTTAGTGATTCGAATGCAGAATTTTAGTTTATACATTGTGCATATGATTTCGAAAAATGATGAGATATTTCATATTCAATCATTTGAGATTAAATTTAAATAATAATAAATAAAGTAAAACGAGACTGATTTTCTGAATCTAAAATAAGAATATTATAATTATATGATAATGTTTTTCTTAAATTCGAGAAGTTTCTATTTTTAAACTCTCAGCTGCCATGTTTCAAAATGGCGCTTTTGTAATGAAAGAATTTACATTGTATGAACATTCATCAATTAAAAAGAGGGCTATTTTTCTAGGAGTTAATGTCTGGTTTTAAGGACTGACAATTTGGGTACAAAATAATTCAAAGTAGTATTGATTCACTGGGATTTTCTTTACAATCATCTGAATTTATATTTATTTTCCAGATATAATTTTTACATTAAAGACGTAGAAAAATAAACATTTAGATGGGAACGACGTTTTGATTAAAGCTCTACCACCATTTTAATTCAAAGATTCTTTTTATATAAAATTTCCATGCAATAAATGACTAAGCAGAATCACCAGAATTTTTCTCGCAATTTCTACTTTATAGCTTGAACTTGAAATGAACCGGAGCTGGAAAACGTAAGTCGAGCTTTTTTAAGAAGTTTTATCATTTGATGGCAGCCAGGGAAAGGAATTTTTTTCTAAATCCTCTGATTTTGAGGTTTCATCCCTACTTTATGACCTCACGAAAGTAGTTTGGCGACATCTACTTGGAAATATGCAGGAACATACAAGCAAATCATTAGTGTTATTTAAGCACTGCCTCGGATTTTTTTGAGTTTCCAAGTTGTTTTCCGCATTGTTAAAGTGATTGCCTGTTTTTCAAAACGGGAATTTTTATATGTCCTGAATCTATGATAGGGGAGCAAAGAAGTAGGCCACTTATAAACGGGACGTATAATTGTATTAAATATGCAAGTGATTTAAATGTTTACAAGGGATTCCAGCGCCACCCAATAAAAAATAAAGAAACCCAAAGACAATAAGCTCATAATTTATAGAAGAAAACAGATGAACCTAAATCTTCTATGACTGTTCGAGACAACATAATGTTTTCTACCAGAAAACTCATTGAAATGTTTAAAGATGGAGAATATTATTCAAGATTAATCGGGATTAGAAATAACAAAGCATAAAGTACATGCTATAAAACATTTATTAACTGTAAATTTTAAAGTAAATGAAAATGTAGAAAACGATATTTTGTTTTATAATTTAATGTATCGCATAAGCTGAAATTCTTTCAATAAAAAATTTTTATTAATAATTGTGTTTTAGCAAAACAGATAATTGCTTTATTGAGTCAAATTAATTAGAAATAACACCTGTCTTATATGCAGAAATTTAAGTAAAACTGAACCATTTAGACAACGCTTATATTATAGGCTAAGTGTAATAACGCCATTAGACCCTGAAATTAAGATGGTTTAAACTTTTGTATCCAAGATTATTTCAAGTAATGTCTAAAAAAGTAGAAGTGATTTTAGCCAGACAAGTCATTAGTGGCAAAATGAGGAAGAAGGATTAAGGGAGGAAGTGCATTGATAACACTTAATTGCTCACGTACCTACTGCAATGTACAAAGGATGTAATTCAGGCCCCTGTTTGTCCTTAAGTCTAAGGGAAATCAGGGAAAGAGTAGATACTACTTTTTTTATCACCTCCAGAGGTCAATGGTCAGCCAACTGTTACAATGTGCCTAGCCGACAATAGCTCCTCGCATTTGATCATGCCTCCTGTCCGGTTAAAATTTCCAGTTGCACAGTGCCCAAAAAGATGTAAAAGCCCAATCAGATAGCATTAGAGAGGATAAATAGATATCATACTTTCTAGGCTGAGAAATTAACTCAAATCTTTTAAAAAAGATATTAGCTCTTGAAATAATATCTTATCAACACTAGGTTGAAGGGATGTAGCCTTCTGTTCAATAAATATCGATTCATTTATCGATTAAATCTAAATCACCGGGCTTCTCTAGAAGCTGCTATGCAACCCTAAACCTTAACTGAACCACCCCTCCTTTGCACAATAATACACACACACACACACACACACACACACACACACACACACACACACACACACACACACACACACACAATAATAATAATACACACACACACACACACACAAACCTTGCTCATGTTCTGATTTTGTTCTAGTGTTGCTTTTTGCTTGTTTCACCAAATTCGTCTACGTCTGAACTTTAGATATTGACTTAATCTCTTCCGAAAAGTCGATATGGAAAAGAAAGGGAATCTTTTCACGCTCTTTTGGTAAGATCAAGTTCTTCTTGCAGGAAGATCTGCTTTCATTGAGAATTTGCTCTTCGCATACGTTACTGGGCTGCATGTGAAAGGTAAATGCGAAGGTTTGGGAGGTAATTTGAATAAAATGGTTAGCTATCAGGTAGTGATAATCAATCGGTAATTATTTCTTTAAGATTCTTAGTCGCGAGGACATTTTAGGAGGATGATCCACAAGTTGATGAACACGAAAATGAATTGGGCTTTGTTCCCTTCTACAGGAAGCTGATAATGTTTTGAAACTATCATCAATTATTTTTCTACTTATAATGTTGTTTACATGCATTTTCATAAAAGTATTATAAGATTATCTGGAAGATATAAAGCTTCTTTAAACATCCGAAATTTTTCGTATGTTTTTTTCCTATAACATGCAGAATTTTACAGTCAAATCTTATGAAACTTTAGACTACTGACAAATGTTAGAGGAAACATTGTATTAAAATTTGAGGAAATACTTACTATTTGGAAATATAAGTATTTGTGTTAAATGATTTTAATTGTACCTGCGGGAAACATATGCAATTTCTTTCATAACGTCATGCTGCAAGATATCTAAGGCAGCTTATATAAAAATTCTTGTTGCATGGCCTTAAGATCCAAAACGTTATATCGCATTGCAACTATTAAATGATTAAGAATGATGACTGAAGCCTTTCCACAACCAACACTCTCTAAACTTGATTTTCTTACCGATTGAAATTTTAATTTAAGTGTATTCAATTTATAAGTTCAGATAAGCACCTGTGTAATTCAAATTTTGCAAAATTCAATGTTTCACTGAAGAAGAATCGTTTATCGACATTACATCTGCAAAAAACACCCGCAATTTTTTTTCCTCTTAGATAACTACAGAATTCTGCTATTCTTACTTCGCTCTAAAGTTCCTTTCAAACGTATAATGGTATTCAAATGGAATATTTATATAAGCTTCGACTTAGATATTATGAATGAACATTTCTTCTAATTATTTATCGAGCTCGCGCAGTTAAATGTAATTCAATTATAAGTACCTTCTATACTTCCTCAAACATTCAAGCAATTTTAATTTAATTTTAATAATGTTTCTTTTAACATTTTGACATCGAGTTTTCTTCAATTTTCACAGCATTTGGCACAAAACTCTGCATGATATAAGCAAAACATTCTGACAAAATTTTGGGATGCTTCAGTAAGCTTTATATTTTCTAGATGATTCATGATACTCTTTTATGAAAAAATGCATGTAAGTAATTTGTATAAAAAGAAAAATGATCTAAGAAAGTTCTAAAACATTATCAGCTTTCCTATGAAACGAATGAGCCAGAATAATTTTCAAGTTTCCATCCCATTTGATGACGGCCCTTAAATGCTCTTGTGACAAAATGTGATTTTCTAATTACTGTATGTCCCATATGATGTCTCCATAGCTGATTGTGAACCATTGTATCTAAATTAATTCCAAATGTTTCTGCATTTCCACCAATCTTAAATACTTTAGCCAGTAGTATTCTTGAATTGTGTTGGTTATCCTCCCTTTCGGTAATAACATTAATGATGAAAATGTCTTGGATTACATAATTTTCTAAATTTGTTTTCTAAATATATAGAATTTTGTCGCGCTAATTTGGATTTTATTTCATTTTTCGTGTATCAGGTGGTAGTGCTGTCTAGTCTAGTGGTGGGCACAAAGTACCACCTGGTTTCACAGCTGAGGCTCCAGATCCGAAACCTGATTCCACTGGAGATCCGCCGTGCTTTTCCTGGTGCTCACCAAATCTGACAGGTCCAAGCGCCCCGGTGCTGATATGATGCAGAAGCCTAGAGGGACGTACAAGACGTCATCGTCATTTGATTGTAGTGCCAAATGACAGGGCCAATTCCAGCCAGCCCTGCAGTTGCTTCTAGACGCGGTTCTAACCCGCTGTTTTATTCGTGAATAAGGAATCTGGGTCGCCTTGTTCCTAAATGTTTCGAATTCTCATCTCGGATTAGCCTTTAGATGATTTTTCCACTTTTCAAGGGTCAAAACAGGTTACATTAATCTCTGGTGTTGCTGGTTTTCCTTTCTAGTGATTGGATTTCGAATTAAACTTCACTATGTAAGAGTAAATAATGGTCACAGTGATTGGATGCTTTGAATTCACTGCATCTGTGAAGACGGTTTCTTTTAAAGACGTGTCGACCTCTATTGTCCGTTTGATTTTAAAAAAATCCTTACTTCTAATAAGCATTAAAGTATAAAATTTATATTTATAGTCCAGATTATTTTAGGTTTATTAAGGATTTGCATCCTATAAAACCATGGGTGATGAATGAAATGTTGCGTTTCCTTTCTGTTTTGTATAATCTCTGAACTCGGGAAAAACATTGTGGGTACTTCCAAGGAAAAGTTAAACTGCAAAGTCAGATTAAAATTGATGGCTCTTTTCAGTTGAAGAAAAATAAAACAAATCAGACGTTTATGTTCGTCTTTAATGCAGTATTTTTCAAATTTAACAAACGCAAAGCATGGATCCATGTAAGAACTACTGTCTTAGTTGGACTCATTGTGAGAATGGCTGAAACCTAATGAAATATGGCAGTGGCTCTTGAGGAAGAAAAACAGCTGCTTGTCATCTGATTTTGCAACTAATATTTTAAATTGTCCCATAAAGCAAAAAATACCTACTTTCTTTCCACTGAAAATCTAGTTTTCCTGATTTCTAGTAAAGTTAAAACGTGTATCCGGTTTTACCTGAGTATTAATGGTAAATCCGGCGGTTTGATCTTTTATAAAACTCATAAAAAAAGTAATGAAACTAGGATTTTTGGGTGAGTATGGGAACCCTCAAACAATGAATGTTTTTAAAATATTTGACAAGTTTGTTGTTGAATAGCTTAGCTCCAACAGGCTGAGTCTGTTTTCCGGGTATTACCCCACTTTCATACAGTCAGGCTAAACCACGGTGGGGGGCATAAGATTAGGGTCGAGAGAAAAAATTCAATCTGTATTTCAGAATCGCTATATGCTGAAACGTTGCGATTGGTGCATACTTATATAACAAAAAAGAAATGAAATCTGATAATATCTTGATAAAATGGAGAATTTGTAAAATTTTATTTTCCATATACTTTTTTACAGCTATAAATGTAAAAAAAGTTTCATTCAAAGGGTTCTGCTACATAAGAAAAATATTTATCTGTTTTAGAATATCCCAAGATCGTCGCGCAACCAATAAAAAAAGTTAACAAAAATGCAATATTTGAAAATGAGAAAAATTTAAAACAAATTCTTTATCGCTTTTAAAGATCCGTACGAGACTATTGAGTTAATCTCAAACAACCTTAAAGTTGTTTTTTTTCAAGAAATAGCACGATGGTTTGGCATTACCACCAATTCGAAATAACCTGCAATACCTTGTAGCAATATTGTATATCTTGTGCGAATAGAGCATTATCCGTGGTGGCCCAATAATAAGCACCCGGCCTTGCGGAACTTAGACTGATCATGGTTTCCAGTTTCGCACCAGATACCACCAGTAAAGATACGTCGCTTATTATACCTGCCAGCGACAAATCAGCATATGGGAGACGCTGATGGTGTTTTAGTTTTTTTTTTTGATACCTACGCTGAACCGCCCACCCAAAGGGTTTAGCCAAAGGAAACTGGCGGGGAATGGGACCCCAGGCACGCCGACTGAAGGAACGACGGGCCCGGCCCCAACGGGATAGGATCCATTGAGTCTTGTTAAGCACTACAGGCATTACCTATACATGGGCAAGGGCGACCACATAATAAAATATGCTAAAGGCAATAAACTGCGCCAAATGAGAAAAACAAAAAAAAGTCCGTAAGGCCGGATTATGATGTACATTTCCAAGTTTACATAATAATGGCTGTATACAGGCTAAAGTCAACAAATTGGAATAACAGGATCACGAAGGTAGCACAAAAGTTGTAACCAATTCTACAGTAAGAAGTTTCAAATTGAAAGCAGTTCACATATAATTTATATATGATAAATATGAATTCAAATCATCGAATCTCCGTTAAAGGGATCAATAAGTTGTAACATAAAAAGTCGTACAAAAAATTTGTAACAGAGAAGGATCAAACAGCATTAATGCTGTATATATACAATTGTAATTGGCTGGATGGCAGATAAACATACAATTAGTGTGATATGGTATTCAAAACTAGGAAAGGCTGGAAAAATATACACCATAAATTAAAAGCGCAAATTGGGCAGCAATTGGATATAAATAGTAGTGCAAAAGCAATAAGCATAGCAAAATTAATTAAAGTTCAATCATAATTGGTCATGGTGGAGTCTGATTTATGGCAAAGTCTGGCTTGATGGCAACGAAGTTCAAAAAGATGATGGTTAAAAAGATGATAGCAAAATATGACCTGATAAAGGAAGAGAGGCGAAGGTGAATGCATATGACAATCAAAATTAGAATTCAAAAATTGAGGAGCAAAACCTATGTTACTGCCTTTTATTCTAACTCCAAGTTTTATTTTATTAAAAATACTCAGCAATCACCTATATAATGTTGGTTTAAATAAAAGATGAACCCAAGAGGGTACCTGGCAGACAGCCAGGACTCCACCAGACCAGGTGATTCAAAAGAAACAATAAATATGCCCGACAGACGGAAAGGACAAATACAAATACACACAAAACACACAACATGGAGTAAACGTGTTTGTAACACCCAGTCCGAGTCAATAAAAGATTGATCGATAAAGAAATTAAAAGCCAAAAGTCGAAAGTAGCAAGGCAACAGCGCAGAAACTCCAAAATAACTTCATACCACATGAACGTGTGTAAAATCGATAAATTTTGGTGTTAAAAGATATATTAAAATAATTGAAAACTAAAACCCCAAAGGGCATCCGGGGTGATCAAGCAACCACGGGTTAAGGGCCATGGCACACCACCCAGGTGAGCAAAAGAGGGGGATCAAAGGAGCTAATAGAAATAGAGGAGTCGAGTTGTCTGGGACGGAGAGGACTGATTCAAATGGCAGGTGATACGATAAATTGGAGAGCGGCAGTCAAGTTTAAAATTACAAAAATATAAAAATATTACATTATATATACATTTTTAATAACTAATCCAAGTTTAAATGCAAAATATGTAAAATATTACAGTATACATCTTTAAAATCCAATGAATTTCAACAACCAATTTGAATAAAACATTGAAATCCAACAATAAAATGAGAAAGTGAATCAGATGATGAAAGTGAATGCCATTTCTCTGCATATATATGCTATGAGTAAAATTATATGTATGATGAATTGCGGAATTTAAAATAATTAAGTCACAGGAGAGATTTTGGAGTGGCCTCACGCTCCAGGACTGCACCAGGAGTATACACTCCCAACGTACTCGCCCACTCAAGGATGAGAAAATCTCCCGCCCTGGGCCAAGGATAAGAGAAGAAACATGAAGTCACAGAATCATAATTTATTTACAAAATAAATAAAACCAAATGAAAGTATAAAGTTTAAGAGTAAAAAATTTAAAAGTAGAGAATTTAAAGTCCCCTAGAGCTTGGTTAGTGTGTTGCTACAAGTCAAGGCTGATCCTAAAATGATCTGACATCTTCCCGATAGCCTGTCTATTATTAATTAAATTTAAAAAACTATGCTCTTTAAGTGGGCGTCCGCGGGTTTTAAATATGATACTTTTGTAGTGAGCGAGCATTCAAAGTGTAATGATCCGCATCACTATACTCAATCCGCAGACGCAGATGGGGAGACAAGCTTTCAAAACGATTTAAGTAATAGGGAAAAAGACCATGCCCACTTTCAAAAAAATAGACAAAATTGTTTTGATTAAAATCAAACACCAAATCCGTACAAAATAAATTCCCTTCTTACCCCAACTCCTCGAGGCCGAGTTGTATAACTCCAATATGTGAGCTGGAAGCAGTGTAATATATAGGACTTAATTCTTGTGATTTAAATGAACGAGGAGCCGGAATCTCCAACCTTCCAACAGAAATGAAGAAGTTTTGGTGTGTTGAGCCCATTCATTCCTCCTGGGATGCCCACATGGGCCTTTTAACCTAGAAAGGCCGACAGATCCCTGGGCTGTAGATAAAATCTGGTTTAGTGGTATTGACAAACTGTGATCTGGAGTGGGCACCCCTTCAAGGCCAAGTGATGATGAAAGACTATCTGTAAAATGTTGATCTTTATAGTTGGTGCTACTAAAAGCCCTGTCTAGCTATGTATGCTGAATGCCAGTTCCGCTTAAGACAGAGAATATAGGATATTCAATTTAAAATAGAAAGTTACTGAGTTCTGCTGTTTTGAAGGTACACACGGCGAGCTCATGCACACCCCTCTCATCCATTCTGGAATCTGTCCTCACTGTGCATACCTCTTATAAATTGGATTTGATAACTGTTCTTGGCGGAAAGATATATTTAATGTTTGATGCATGTTTTATATTTATATTGCGATGGCGTGGTACAGAGTCTGTTATATTATTAAATCGATTAGAGTGCTCACCCAGATCTGAAATTTTTTAGCTCGGCCTCTGCAGTTAAGTATGTATGGGGATACCAGATAATACATTTAAAAACGCTGGTAGAGGTGGGTACGATAGCCCTTGTAAATTTTATTAAAAATACAATGTTGATGAGTGTAGCCTATCAGCCTGATTTTGGCATAATGCCCTCCTGACGCTACGCCAGAGCAGGGACTTTTCTATGGTAAGATACCAGTCTTAATAGGTTTTGTCTACACTCCAATTGATTCAGATAAATTCTGTTAAAATTGGATGTAAGAGTTAAAAACTGCGAATATGTAAAGAATTAATGTGTAGAACCACGAAAGCTTTAGTCACATATACCCTCAAATTTTCAGTTGTCGGTAATTTTATCGAGAAGATGTTATTGATTTTAAACGGTTTCTATTTAGATCAAGCCGAATTGCGCTTAGAAAGCCTTTGTGATGATATGCTTCGATAAACCACGGCTGGTACTTAGTGTATAGATAATGGATAGTTTTAGGATTCAAGATCGATGGAAATTTTGCCAGACAGATTAGTATTTTTCTCTAGTTCTGGCTGTAAGGACCCTAAATGATAAGTGCCAGGTCATCTGCAAACGCTTGAACATAAACTTCCACACATAAATAAAATTGAGTTAATGTAAAGATTCCAAAGCGTAGGCGCAATCACTGACCCTTGGGGACAACCCTCTATAACAATGCTTAAAAACTTCATTCACGTAAAATACCTTCAGGACAGTGTAATAAAACAAGAATCTTACAAAAAAACCTGTAGTCAAGTATAATTGGATAAATGTTAAAAAAAATGGGCTGGTTCATATTGTCGATATGGATTTGATGTCTAGGGAGACGAGAGGGCAAGTGATGTTCATGGTCTTCTCGAATTTTCATTGTTCCACTATTTGGGTGATGGCTGAGATCGCAGCTTTTGCCCCCAAAAGCCGTGAACTGATTAGGATGTATATTGTTCTGATCTAGTCATCTATTTAATTGATTAAAAGAAAGCCTTCGACACCTACAAAAGTTGGGGAACACAGGCAGACCGCCGGTACGAAGAACTCAGCTGTGATCCTTCCCATTCTTCAATAGGAAGAAGATCCTGGCGTTCTCTCTACATAAAAGCGGAAAGTAATGTTCAATTTAAACACAGGTTAAAAAGGTCCATAAAAAATTTGTCAATGTTAAAACCGCTTCCGTTGCATCAATCCGGTCCAGTCCGGGGTGCTTTACCCCTTGGCTGCCAAAAACTATTTCACAAATCTCGATAATGAGGTCTTGACAGGGCCGATAGTAGGGGTACACTAAACTCTCCCTCTAGAGATCGGCCTGGGAAAATCATTATATAAGATATTCCATTCTCATCAAGTTAGGGTCTTATTAGGGTTTACTGCTATTGAAATACAATTGTTGAGTTTTGTTAAAATAATTATATAAAACAAGGCCACCAAACTGTTCATTGTAGTTAAGGACCTTAGCCTTTCTCTTGTGGTCAGAAGAAGTTTTTATATTCGGCCCCGGTTTACGATGTTTTCATCCCGGAAGACTGGATCGCGTCAACACTGTCATGGTTAGCTTGAAGTCTGTTTAGCAAATTTTTAAATAACTTATTCACTTTTATTGAACGGTCCGGGAGGCCCTCATTCCAGGTTGAATCTTCAAATACTTTTTTTGTGGTTTTTCTTAAGGTTTGAAAGCTGCCCTTTGGATAAAACCCCAATAAAGTCTTCAATAAAAGCATTAAAATATATTTGTTCAGATATATTGCCAGCTCTTTTAAAATGGTTGATATGTTTTAAACAGATTTAATAAATCGGCCCAGTCCATATTTGGATTTAAAATAGAAATCAGCCTCCTGGAATATTATCTTGCATAATTTGAAAAATAAATATATCTATAGGATCACTAGGGACTTCCATATCCAGGACAATTCTGTAGTTTTTACTAAAATTCTAAATTGTATGTATTTGCTAATTCAAGTCGGGGAACCCGAATTCAATAGAATTGACGAAAAGTTGTCCAGTTATTCTGGAATACATAAAATATAAGAAAGAATTGAGACTCATGAACCTGACAACTGTTTAATCAATGGGTAATTGTCAGAGTCATAGCTCCAGCTTGGTAGACTTTACAATGAAACCCCCACTAAGAGATTAAAATCATTAGTTGTAATCTTAAAATCTTCTAAAATCAATGTCAATATCCCTAATGTGGGGAAAAATAACAATTAAAATATTAAAAATAAAGTCATTGAAGGTGTAGCTCAACCACTACCGAATTGGTGGGTATCATTGAATTTTAAAAATGTGTTAAAATTCTTATTAAAATGTATAGGATAGCATTTTTATATCCGACATGTAAAAGTCCGTCCTGCAGCCAAAGCTCGCTCTTAGGGGTTCCCTCATACAAATATCCTGATAGCTATAAAATCGCTTGAGGTCCCTAGCGACCACTTATTCCGTGTGGAGCTGTTGTAGACAAGTGGATTGATTAATTTGTACACCCCAAAGAATGCAATCCATAATCAGTCCTTTGATAACTAATTTTCTGTCTAATAAGAGTCTTACAGTTCCTGTCCAGACAACTGCATCAGTTTTATGGTTATCCCAAGTTTGTCTGACTCCTCACAGTTAATGCAATTACATCTTTACAAAGGATGGTTCTCCTCCTTACATCCCCTTCGCATCTATCACATAGTTGTTTTGTTGCTCACATAACCCCTGTGGTGCATGCCCGTAGGGCAAAAGTCATCTCGGCATTGCTTAATCGAGATGAACCTCGGCCAGCCTCCAACCCAGTTGAACTGAAGCATGTAAACCTCTTTGGCTGAGGAAATCCCATGGCTCTTTGGGGGTTAATGACATGACCCAGTGGTTAGAACGCTTTATCCTTGCCCTGGGATTGAGAATCAAGTTTAAAATGAGGGTTTATTATTACCATCAGCTGCACATAAGTTCTTAGCCAACAGGCCCAACACTCTCAAAGTACCTCCTCAATCTCCTTAGAACATTGTATGGCTGAATTGGAGCGTCAGATTTGGGGCCCACCAGCTCAAATTCTCCACAGAGCCATCGCCACCCACTAGTGTATTCTTGATAGCTGCAAGTGATGTCATCTGGTGACGCTGAGATCAACCAACGCCCCTTGTGTACCTCCCACCATCTTCCACGTGCCTCAGGGCTATTTGTCTGCAAAATGTCTAGGATTATTTTGCGATTTGCCCTCAAAAACTCATTCAATGCATTATTCCCGTCCTTTTGGTTTAATTAAGAGGATCCCCCCCCAGGTTCTTTTGGGTGGATACAGAGTGGGGGAAACACCTCCCGCCGGAGGTCTTAGATTCTCAGGCGACCTTGCGCAAAAAGAGCGCCGGGCCTCGACCTGGCTCCTTTTGACCTAGGCCACGATCTCTTGATTGACGGACTCAAGTGAAGTTTTAATTCTTGTGTAATGCCTGTTTCAATGATGGAGTGGTGCCCTTCAGGGCTCCAAAATCTCCTGCCTTTAAACTGTCCTGATCATAAACAATCCTTACTGATGCTTGATAGACCAGTATTGTTCAAGCTTGGCCCGTAGAGAGGCATTTTCCCTCCAGGTCCATAATTAGCCTTCACAAGGATTGTCTGGATTCGCAAATAGATAAATCCTAAGACTCCCAAATATTAGAATCTCTCTTCCCTATTTCAAAGCATACACCCTTGGAAAAATGTAAGTAATTCCCCTATATAGTGCGATTTCCACAGTTATCCTGCATCTACCATAAGGCCCAAAGCCAACCATTCGGTCAGAGAATCTCAAGGTCTCTAAACCACTCTAATATTACTTGGGAAGGCTCTGGTATATCTCCCGCATTCAAGACTCTCAATCATAGCCTTCAAACTATTAGAGCATTTTATCACTAGATGATTGAGTAATTTCCTTCACCGGCACCACCCTCCGCAATTTCCTTTCTAACCATATTAAAATTATATACAATAGCCCCCCCACCAAGTTAGCTGGGCACTATAGAGTAAAAAGAGCAATAAAAAATAGTATGCGAACAGCCCAAGCTTAAAGAACACTAAAACCAACACACACCCCAAACAAAACACCTGTGAAATCTAACACAATAATACATAAATAATTATCTTATAAAATACATACATAAGAAATCGGACACAATTAAAAGACTCAACCTTAATTAAGTGAAATGTCATCACAGTTTTATGTCCACACTCAAAAAGATGATCAAAAAACCAGTAGAACGGCGATGCATTGAGAGATCCAAGATATCCATGAAGTGCATCAGTAAAAGAGTTTTAAAGTATAATCCAGATGATGCGAAATTAGATGACACACTTAAGTCGCTTCAACCGGAAACAGTATAGTGTTCAGTACACTAAAACACACTGCACACACCAATGTTGTTCTGCCGATGTTTTATCCCTGATGGGCGAGAACATTGATGTTTCTGCATGATATCGTAAGATGATTATAACTGTAACTATGCACCAAAACACAAAATGGGTAGAGGAGGGGGGAGGGAACCATGGCAAAGTTAAAAGATGATATCACTAGTCAAGATGGCGGGGCAAGAGAAGTGGTGGGCGTTTCCAAGAAACCGGCAACCAGTAGACTTATTTCAAGCAACACACTCGCAAATAACCTCTGATAATACTGGAGAGCCCCGCCGAATGTGAGACTCCAATTCTGATAGGGCAGGGGGTGAGGTCTAATACCCCAGTGCTGGGAATGCTGTTTAGGAAATAATAATAATGTGGTAAAAAATTGGATCAAAATTTCTGCACATTTCTAAGTCCAGTAATTCCTAAAATATTAAAGTAAAATCAATCTTCAGCCCCCAAGTCGGGGGGGAACATCTTCTGAGAATAAAAAAATTGAAACCAAAAAATTTGAATCAAAATCAAATTAATTTCCAATTAAAATCCACTAATTATCGAGCCTGCAACACCAACCGCACGCTCGCCTAAGGAAAACAAGCCCGGTGTTTTAGTTTTGAGAGGAAGCAACGAGGACGTCCATTTTCCTGTACATGAATGAGACTGCTATTAGGAAGCAGCTGTAAGCAGAAGGAAGTAAACTGTCTCGGTCATGAATATTTAAAAAATGATGATTTGCAAGTATACTCTTGACACTGTTTTGATTTTAAAATGTGTTATAGATTTGTATCTTCCGTATGAATGTACGTAAAAGCTTAAAAAACATTACGGAATTTCAAATGCTTAACTAAATTATATTTATATATTGCTATATTACTATATCAGAAGTTTACATTGATTAATAGTAAACAATTTGTCGGTCTGACTACACCAAAAGAATATCAAATGGAAAACTTTAAATATTTTACATGCATTTCATTTTTCTGAAAAAAAATGTTATTGCAGGATAACTTGTCCAAGTAATTTTAGTTTAAATTTAATGTAATAGTTTAAAATACACCACACTCCATCTTTATTTACAAAACAAAATCATAACAACTTGTCTATTATTATCCATTTAAGTTAGTGATTTTATTTAAACAAAACTATTTTATATGTTTTAACTAAATTGTGAGGATTGTAAAAGACGATCATATTTCAAATTGCCTAAGCTTGAAGTGTAACCTAGATAGTTGTTCCCTGAAGCCTGATACATAACTGGACAATCATTTTGACTTAAACGGTTTAAAATTTTAAGGGAATGTTAGAAGTAAAATCTTTGTTCAAACACTTGATATAACATTTCTGAATAATGAAAAAGGAACATACATTTTATTTGATTTATTTATTCCTAGAGGAAAATGTTTATGCAAACATTTTTTATGATTATTATTTCCTTCAGAAGGGCCGATATTTTTATAATTGACTTTTTTAATACATTACTTTTTTTGAAATTAATACTCTCATTGCTTTAGAAAGTATTTATTGTAATCTGCATTATGATTTACAAACAAGTTTCCAGTATTTGAGAGAGCAGTTATGTACTGAACGGAAGTAAATAAA
>BGPR01014197.1:16991-31752 GCA_013235015.1 Araneus ventricosus | reverse complement strand
ATTACTTCATTTTTAATTGAAAGTCATAATTAAATATTTTTGAACTTCTCACACATAATAAAAGGTTTGTAACATTTACTTAAATGATTGCAAAAATCTCTAATCTCTGTATAATGAAATTTTCTCTATAGCAAATTTTTCAACTAGAACCAAGTGATTTCGTTTTAGGGAGATTCCACTGTATTTTCTATAAAATGGTCTTTTTAAAATTATTGTACGATAAGAAATTCCTGCATAATTTAGGACCTTTATTTGTACTCTTGCGAATTGTATATTTTAAAATTTATTATTTGTTTATAGGATTTTCTGAATGAATTCAGCAAAACGTCGCCATGCGTTCTTTCCAGATCAGTGCTGCAAGTATGAAAAGGTCTTATTTACTTAAATTTTAACTACATAGCTGTCACGGATTTTTTTCATAATTGATGCTCTTTTACAGTTGCTTTACTTGAATCAAGCAAAGTGTAGTGAACCTGGCAAAGTCTTGGGAACCATGCATATTGTAGATGTCCTGAGAGATGCCATAAAATCATTCATCAAACCACCAGTTTTAATGCCAAGGTACTGATTTTTTTTCCCCATATAGGATATCTGAGAGTTATCGGACACATTTGAAAATTATGTTAATAAATGTTCAAAGATAGAAATAAAATATGTCTGTGAACTTATTATTTAGCTGCAAAAGTTAGCTAGTTTCAATGCGAGATATCTTGGTTCCTCATAGTGCATCCAATCAATACTCGCTCCCATGCAAAGTATCCGATTTTTGTCATTTTTGAAGAAAGTTGCTAATTTCTGGGCAAACAAATCGCTCACACGTGCCTGTTTCTGGAACCACTCGCATTGTTCATTCCAGCGATAAGTGATGGGTAATGCTATGTGAATGGTAATGCAGTTGTGGGGACCTGGGTTTCTACAGAGGGAGCAACATTTCTACGGGTCAAGATTCCAAGAATCGGGGTGGAAACAGCAAATGGATGTGACAGTACGCATTTTATGTGTATCCGTACTAGTACATATTATTCTCTAAATTGGTGAATTGTCATCACTTTTGAGCATTTTATTTATACAATAAAAATTAGTATAATTTTAACAAATTTATAA
The DNA here is from genome assembly GCA_013235015.1 of Araneus ventricosus. Classification (NCBI taxonomy): domain Eukaryota; kingdom Metazoa; phylum Arthropoda; class Arachnida; order Araneae; family Araneidae; genus Araneus; species Araneus ventricosus. The sequence continues at coordinate 30,648 of BGPR01014197.1, read as the reverse complement.
TAAATATTACTTCATTTTTAATTGAAAGTCATAATTAAATATTTTTGAACTTATCGCATCTAATAAAAGGTTTGTAACATTTACTTAAATAACTGCAAAAATCTCTAATCTCCGTATAACGAAATTTTCTCTACAGCGAATTTTTCAACTGGAACCAAGCGATTTCGTTATAGGGAGATTCCATGTAGTATGAATGAGAAAAAAACATAAGAAAGGCGCAGTTCGGTTCCGCGCCATAGATTTTTCGTGAGAACGTTGGGATAAAATCATAAAACAAGTATTTTGTATTAATATGTAATTTAATTATCAATTCCTTTAATACAATATTTACACAGAGTAGTATAAAGGTTTCAGAATAGATAAATCACAAGCTACCACTGACTCTTACTATAGGAATGATTTGTGATTGTGATTTATCTATTCTGTAACCATTATACTACTCTGTGTAAATATTGTATTAAAGGGATTGATAATTAAATTACATATTAATACGAAATACTTGTTTTATGATTTTATCCCAACGTTCTCACGAAAAATCTATGGCGCGGAACCGAACTGCGCCTTTCTTATGTTTTATTTAGAGTAGCTTTTAATGGCGCCATCTGTTGACAATATATAGTACTACATTTCGCGTATGTGCAATAAAACATTATTTACTACAAATGCTCGTATTTCCGGTAATATTCAAATTTTTTAATCCAAATTTTAATACAATGTTTCTTTTACACATTGTCAAGTATTCTGCAAGTTTCGTATAATTCGAAAGAAAACTGTGCATGTTATAATCAAAAAACATGCGGGGTTTGAAATTTTCAATTTAATATCGATTTTTACTTATATTCTAATAAATATTATTACTGTCTCACTTTGGATTCTAGTAATACTCCTCCAGCTCTTTAAAATGACACCAGAATCAAGCACCTAGCTAAACGCGTTTCCACGTCACACATATTTATAACCTTACCTAAAGCTAATCCATAACAATCACGCGCATGCACCTACACTGGTACCATGACGTCACAGGCAAAACAAATACTATGAGACAAACTCTTACAAATATGATCTATCCATTGTGTGGTCAACCATTCTTTTCGCATTATTAGCGATTCAAATCTGACGGTATATTGTCACATAAGAAAGTTCGATCGACTATCACTGTAACGAGCGGAAAGACGTTTTCACGTGCAAATAATCAAAAGTTTGGGAACAATACACCGAAAGAAGCAGGACAATACACCTTTTCCACAAGCTTTTATTGAACTTGACTTGTTTCATGTTTGTATAAGTGGAATTTTGTAATCGATATTTTAATCACTTCCAGATGTACTAGAGCACAGGTTCCCAAGATGTGGTACGCGTACCCCTGAAGTTACGCTGCGAACCAGTTAGGGGTACGTAAAGGTGATGTCGATATATATGGCTTTTAATATCCTAGAGTGTCTCTTAATATCTCTGTGACTGTGTGTGTACAACTTTTAAATTATTTATACATATGTGAAATTTTTTTATGGTTTAGTGATTATGACTTTTATATTCTCACCATATTTTTAGGTAGATTCCTTATAGGAACTGTACCTATTGCAATGGTTCTCATGACACGACTACCGGAAAATTTCTGCAGATCTTCACCGATCATAACCCCTAGAACCCAAAACCACCCTCCGTTAAAAAGTTTATATATATATATATAACGCTTTTTCCCATGTTATGTTGTGAACACGATAACTGGAGTAATTTTGATCTAAATTTAACCAGCGTGGGATATGTTGAAAGGATAATGAAAATCTCGGACGAGTTCGTAGATGGGCTATCCTGCTCAAAGGGGTGGAAATGGTGGTGGGGGGGGGTGGAAATTTTCATTTTCCCATAATTCCTTTACTATTGAAGATGGAAAGAAAATTCAAATTAGACGAATTATTGCCTTATCATAACAAACAACTTTTGTATTGACACTTTTTCGATAGCTACAATTGCTTAGATGTTATGATCTGAAAAGGGATTTTCCCTCCCTTCCCTTCCTCTTCCCCTAACTTGAAGTACCTTTTAACCTAGGCATGTTACCCCTTGTTGGAAAGCTCTCGTCATTTGCAGTCTCTTCCCCCTGCTTTCATTCTTACATCTCAAATCCTTATGAGAATACAGGGCGAAATGTTCTTTTCCTTATTATTAGTAGAGACATGCATAACGCTTTTGCCCGTCTTATCTTATAAACACGATAACTAGAGTAATTTTGATTAGATTTTAACAGGCGAGGGATATGTTGTAAAGAGGGTGAAAATCTCGACAGAGTTCGCAGGTGGTCTAACCAGCTCAAAGGGGGGTTGAAATGGTGGGGGACTTCATTTTCCCACAATTCCCTTACGATTGAAGACAGAAAGAAAATTCAAATTAGGAAAATTATTGCCTTATCACAACAAACAACTTTTGTATTGAAACTTTTTTGATAGCAACAATTGCTTAGAAGTTATGAGCTAAAAAGCCATTTTCAATCCCCTCTCCCAATTTATCATTTCCCCATAGCTCTGTTACGCCTAAAGAAAAAAAAAATTTCAATTAGGCGAAATATCACCTTATCATTACGAACAACTTTTTTACTAAAAGTTTTTTTGTCTGCTAGAATTGCTTATAAGTTATGAGCTGAAAAGCGATATTCAATACCCCCCACTCATTTATCATTTCCCCATAGCTCCGTTACGATTGAAGATATAAAGAAAATTTCAATTAGGGGAATTATCACCTTATCATAACAAAATACTTTTAAATTGAAAGTTTTTTGACAGCAAGAATTACATAGAAGTTATGAGTTCCTATCAGCCGCATTCACTTCCACTTTTTATAAGGTAAACAAGTTGATATACCTGGCTTTGCTCCGGATTAAAATGCTTTCATGTTTAATATTTTTAATGTAAAAATTACTATTGTATAAATATTATAATACACAAATTCCTTTTCTGATCTGGTACGTTTGTAATTAAAATGAGAATATCAATTGAACCAGGCGATTTCTAAAAACAGCCGTTTTCTTCATACATTATTATTTGCTATATAGGTACTTCAAATTTTGTTAACAATTACTAAAGTAAAAGAAAAGTTTCAATGAATATTTTGAAACAAATTAACTAACAGTTCTTCGTATTATTCTTGTTCGTCAACAAGCATATTGTTACGAATTCAGTTTTAAATTAATTTTGAAAAAAATATTAAAATGAGAGTAACAAATATATTGAAATGAAAGATATCGCGGAAAAACGTCTTACTTAATTTTTAATGAAGTGAAATTTTAAGCAACTTTTAGGCTTTGAAAAGTTGAAGGTGACCTTTCTCTTTTCTTAAATAAAAAGTGTGCAAAGTTTGGTTGAAATCAGTTCAGTGGTTTAGGAGGAGATGTGGAACATACATACATAGCCACAATGACTTTTATTTAAATTAAGATAATTATAAGATTAAGATTGCTGGCAAATAGCATGAGCCATAAAAAAAACTTTTAGTGCAAAAATTTTCGCAATTAATTATTTAATTTGAATTAAGTAATTAGTTAATTTTAATTAATCAAACAGTTAATTTTAATAGTTAATTTGTCAGATTACTTTTATTTTATATTTAACTAAACATGGCGGGACCATGATTTGTTTAATAAAAATTCAATATAAAAGAGCCAAAAACGATAGATATTTAAATAAGAGTGCCCTTTATCCTTCTTGATATTGAAATATATCTCCTTAACTTTAAAATTGTTTTGGGATTTTCTGCCTGAGTAAATGTTTACCTAACCGTCGATGGAGATTTAAATTTACTGTTCAAATTGGCTGCATTCATATCCTATGCTTTAAACACACGTATCAAATTTGCCACTCACAATGTTTAATAATTTTTATTCTCTCATGTGTTAAGAATTTAGTGACTATTATACCTGTAACCAGGGAGTTTTCTAAATGAGCCCATTTTAGTAGTGTTTAGATGTTTCATGTCATGTGATTTTACAATATGACAAAGTAAAGTTCGCACAATTATATTGTAACCTAGATTAAATAAATCAACTTTTAAATCTAGAGTCTTTCTTCATTCGTGCCAAGAGTCAATTTCTTGTTACTGTTTCAGATAGGCTGGCTTAATGTTATCTAGGAGATATTTGCACTGCTGAGATGTTTATTTCTTTATGACTCCTACCTGTTGAATGATTATGTGTTCAGATATATAAAAAAAATTGACCAATGTACTGACCGATAAATCTAGCATAACCTTTTGGAATGAAAAATGGAATGACAAAACCTTGATATAGTAAAAAATTAAGTGTCATGAAAACAGAATCACAGTGTAAAATATTGCAATGTGTAGAAACAATAAAGTCATTGGCTATGTCTGTATTGAATTAATATGTAATGTTTCATTACTTTTGTGATATTAACGTAAAGGAATCTACCTTTGCCTTCAAGCTTGCCGAAAAGGGGATTTTTTTATGTTTTTATGAAGACTGTATACAACCTTTGATTTTCCAATAGACTTTTAATATCTTTAGTATTTAGATGTGTTTGATGCTCATTTTCTGCACTCTGTAACTGAGTTCTCTCTTTAGTGTGCGTTTCTTTTAAATAAATAAATAAATAATGGTGGGAAACACAAAACAAACAAAAGTATTTTGTTTCCCCAAGCTCGTGTGAAATCAGAGGCGGCGGCAAACATCTTCCGACGTGAGCGGGGGGGGGGGGATAAGCAAATTTTCTCTATTCGACCTTCAAAATAACATAATTAACTTTGTTTTTATTTAAAAGTAATTTAAATATTAATTAACGAATTCAATTATAATAAATTATTATTTGTAATTGTAATACAGTAAGAATAATAGCATTTGGCTCCACCCGGATATTTTTTAATGCACAGTGATAAAGAAGTAATCTTAATCCAAAAACCACTAGTAGTTTTTTTCAGTTTATTTATTTATTTATTCAAAGAAAGCACACTACAGAGATGACTCCATTTACAGAGTGCATGATAAAAAACATACAAAATCACAAGTTACAAAGGGAATTAAAACACACACACACACAAACACACACATACAAAAAAAAGTAGCTGCAGAGAATACAACAGTCCCAAGCTCAAAACCTCATCAATTTCAAGACAATGTAATTAACTTTTTATGAAATAAATTTAAAGTAGGAAAAAATAGCTTAAAAATTGTACCATCGGTCCATTTAAGGAAACTGTTTACCCAGAGCGGCCACTGATTTGAAATTGGACCACCAATTACTTTCAGCGCAATTAAAGAAAAAATATTTTTTTAATTCTCAAATTCACTCCAGCATGCTGTGATGTTTTTCCTTCCCACGAGAAAAGAGTCTAGTACCTTTCAATTCAGCCGCAAGCCAGCAACACCTGGTGGTCATTAAGAAGACATTCGCGAAGGTAATAGCTGCGACCGGAGAGCGACCACAATGCACAGGAATAAATATCTGTCGGAGAGCGCATGTGGGCCGGCTAGCAGGAGATTAGCGGTGCTCTTTCATGTCACACCTGCACACTCAGGATCCATCCAACGGTCGGAATTGACCATTGGGGACATGGCAGATTAGTCGTTGGTCACCCGGGAGTAGGGTTGTTCAGTGGAGTGAAAGAAAGGCGGAGCTCACACCCCTTGAGGTAGGGACAAAAAGAGGGGTGTTGGAGTTGGAACGAGGAGAGCGCTGAAGAACCGATTTAGGAAGTCTCGAACGCGGTTTCAGACTCCGGAGCGCAGAAAGAGCCGTGAGATCAGCTCTGATTTAAAGTCCCGAATTGATTTGGACTTTGACAACGAGAACTGAGAATCAGCATTATTATGAAATCTCGGTTCATCGAATTTCGAGCACTCCTTGTAGTCTCGTGCTTAGGATATCAACCGGATAGGGAAACTAGCCTGGATCGCCATCTCTCTGGAACTCTGACTCGATCGAACTTTAACGTCAAACGAGTTGCGAACTCGAATGAACGAATTTTGTAAATAATCACTTACTCCAGATTGCTTACACAAGAACTTGTTATTTATATTGTTCTTTAATTTATAGCTGTGTAAAATAAAAGTGCATAGTTAACGTATGAACCCAATTATGACTTTTTATACACGGTATCAGTTCTGTTTCTATCTTTGTTTCCTCGCATATGATACTGTTACAAAAATCTTTCGGTTTGTGTACGATGAAAACAGTCCAGCCAGCGAGATAACGGAGAAATGACACTTTATTCTCGAATATTCCGGAAAACACGAAGCACTGGTAACAGGAAAAACAGCACTTGCACAAATTCGAGACATGAACAGACAGTAGTTCACTAATAGAAACAGCAATAGCACGAACGATACCACTCAGCGTCAAACAGCTGACCAAGTCGCAAGACTCCAGAGAACTCCGAAGACGTTCCAAGACGATTCCCAGTCGATCAACACACACTCTATTGCTCTGTGATCCGAGCACGGCCCTTTTATAGTCTCCCTTACAGGCCGTGACTTCACGTGGAATCATCTGGATAAATCCGGATCTCAGACCCTAATAGAGATATCAAGAAAATTCCAGTACTTTTGAGATCCTTGATTTCGTCGCCAAGGTCGGGGTCGATGGCTCCGTTTCCAAGGAATTTCCATACATACCCCTGTACCCCTAAAACCGTATTAAGTCTATTAGACTTTTGTTAAAATATTTAATGGGTGATATCTAAAGCTAAACAAATTTTTTCTAACTGCAAGCACGTACTGCTTGCTCTTAAAATGATTTCATACATCACACTCACATCGTTGCCACACGAGTTGCTTATTTTACTGCCCAAATATTTAATACAATTGAGGTTATGATAGCGGTCCAATCTAGGCACCGGTCCAAATTCGGCGCCTTTTTTATTTGTTCGCTTTGGTTGAAAACTTGACTTGCTTCATGTTTCAAAAGATGGAATTTTGTAATCGATATTTTACTCACTTTCCGATGTGTTTGATGATGTTTTGTGTAACTCATAAACTCATTTATATGTAATAAATTCACTTAATTTTACTTTAAATTCTAATATTATATATTTTAAAGTCTTAATGTATTCCAAAATCACTTTTCTTAAACTCCAGTTTTATTTTATTTCCCGCGCTGGAGGTATATTAAATCGCGCATTTCATATTTATTACTAAAAGAATATTTTAATCGCTTCTACGCGAATGTATAAATCGCGAACTCGGCGTCCTGTCGGCGCCAGACTTTTCCCTAAAACACTTACGCAATTTACTAAAAATAGCTAATATTCCCTTCACTTTGATCACGTGTCTATATGTTAATCCCCTATCTGAGAGAACGCAGGGATTTTCCGCTCTCTTTTTGACTTGAAACTTTCATACTAGATGTCCGTAAGTTCCGCCACTCTCCCATAATAAATAAAAATTGTTTAATAACTCGGCCTGTTCCTTATTTAACGACTACAACAAAGAAATCCTGATATATATATATATATATATATATATATATATATTATTGTTTTTCTATTATGTTTTTTATATATATGTATATATAAATTCTTAAACATTCATTAAGAATTAAAACATATTATGAATGTGATTAAAATTCCATTTTAGTTTGATATTTATATCAGCGCCGCACGCTTTTACGATGCTTGCTTAGATCACCATATTTTTGCAAAGCGAATATTATTTTCTGTTTTTTAATACACTGATAAAAGCGTGTTTTTAAAAAGTTTTCTTTATTTCCTATGAAGAACTAAACCTAGACTAAAATAAATCATAATTCCCGAAAGACAAATTCGGATAACACGTTGCTTCAAAACTTCTTAAATATTTTCCTTCATCCTGCATTTCTGTTTGTACCTTTTGTCTTAATTACTGTTTTGCTTTATTTCATCGCAATTTGTTTATTTCTGTTTCATTGCTGCACTATTTCCAATGTGGAAATGAATAACTGTCAAGGAAATATGTACCGTCTAATGTTGAACAAATAAATGACTGAAGCGTGCTCGACTTGGTCTCTATGTTAGCGTTAAAGTATGAATCCGTTATTCTATAGAATAACTGAGCAAGTCAGTTAAAGTGTTAAATAAACTTTTATTTTACACTTTAACTAGTTATTCTATAGAATAACGATCCACGCATCGTTAAAGTGTAAAATAGCCGACATGATGCAGCCTGTTTGTTAGTCAGATTGGTTATTTGTATTTTTAGCATCTGAAGTGGGCACCGGATTTTTTTTTTATTTTTAAGAAACATCCTACGTCTTCGCTAGTAGCGGGAGCCGGAAAATGTAAGGAATCTGCGTTTTTTAAATACTGACATGAAGTAGGAAAAATTGTGCTCGCGATGCCTGCGGCATCTGAAGTGGGCGCCGGGCAAATTTTTTTAACTTTAAAAACATCCTACGGCTTCGCTAGCAGCGGGAGACGGATCCTAGTAGCTTCGCTAGCTCATTGAATGTAAGGAATCTGCGTTTATAGTGGAATTTGTCCATAACTTTGTTCCTAATAGAGATACCGAGACAATTCCTGTATATTCTGGAACTTTCATTTTGTCACCAAGTTCGCCACATTTCTCGCCAAGGTTCCTAAACACTCGCCAAGCTTGTCGCCAAGATCGAGTGTCATTGACTTCCTTCCAATACATATTCCTGTAAATCTCTCTTTCCAACTATAAGAATAATATGGCAAGAAAGCGACATTACAGTTTTATGACACTATTATAGTGGTTTTAATTTTCCATCGGTTATGGCTGATAAGCAATCAGTGCGAAATTTAGAAAAAAGCGGACTTGTTTTAATGTTATAATGTTTATTTTACACTTTAACGGTCTATCATTAGTTATTCTATAGAATACCTAGTTATTTCATAGAATAACTAGGTAAAGTATGAAATAAATAATTTATTTTACACTTTAACTAGTTATTCTATGAAATAACTAGTTATTCTATAGAATAACTGAATTATACACTTTAACGGTGACATCTATATTAGAATTGTCCAGGCGTGGAAGTAACGCTCACGTGGTTTGGTTTGGCTAAGTAACAGAGATTCGGCTCTGGGAGGAGTTAAAAATAACTCCGCCTCTTCGCTCTGCGTCATTAACGAACTCGCAAATCCGATTTCTGTTATGTCGTCAAGGAAATCAGACAGGTTCTTTTTTCATTAAAGCTAAGCAAAAGATAAAACTTAGTTATGGGATCGTACATTTCATTTATTGCTGCTGGATTGGTGTAAAGATCAATAAAATGACTTCATCTGTTTAATTTCTTATTAATTGTCATTATGCCCTCGGTAAAAATAAAGTAGAGTTATCTATGAAGATGATCTATATATATTGAGCCGAGTTAGCAGTTTTATTTCTTTTTTATTTATGCTGATTCATTACCCTCACTTCAAGGATCAGTTGGAGTTAGTGTAGAATACTTTCGTTCTGGTTAAAAGGGTTCCTTCTATTAGGTATATTTTGCATTTAATATTTTTTCCTTAACCGTTCTTATACTGAAAGGGTCCCTTTACTTAATGATTTGAATTAGGGGTGCATGCTATTGCAAATATTTGCTTTCAGTATTTTTTTTTAAAGTTTGTATTTGGTGATGCATTTTTTTCTGTTAGTGGATTTTGCATTATTTGTACTCGGACTAAACGAAAGTAATTGCTAAAAGTAAGGTTATTATTAAATGAGTGTTAGTGTCGATTAATTCATCAGTTCTGTTTCTCATGATTTTTTTAATTTCTTAAGCACTCTGCCAATGTATATGAGTTTTCTACAATAAATTTCGTTAGTAAATCTGTGACAATGAGATATGAGATATGTTTGGAGGGCTAAAATTCCGTCTTAGACGGGCACAAATCTTCTAGTTTGGCATAATTGGCGATTTCTCGCCAACTTTAGCGGCCTAAGTAATGATCTTGAAGCTGCACGTACCATTTCCATGATTAAAACCAAGTGAATTTGTGATGCTTCTGCAAAAAGGGGGAGTATTTCAAATTTCAATTTCTGCTTTCGAGGTTGTTGCGTAATGATAACAAAATGATGACCAAATTAAACTTCTTTTTCCTTTTCAAATCCTTTTCAAGATATTATTTAAAACCTTTTAGCAGGAAAAAAATTGTTCAATGAATTATTATAAAATTCCAGATTATCTTTGAAAATGATTTTGCGAATTGTTTGAATGATTGCAAAGATTTATTTTGTCGTTTGTCAGCACCATATTCTTAAGAAAAATTTTCAGTCGTGAATGGTCCTTGTAGAAGAAATAGACAGAAAAGAATGTTTTTCCGTCTAATAAACAAACTTTTAGTTCCCTAACACTAGTTTTCGTTGCATAGATTCTGAAGTGGTATTTTAACGGCGTTAAACAAAGTAATTAGTCTGGCTTTTGTGACAGAGACTTTTTTTATGCGAAGTCATAAAAAATTAATGGACTGTTCCAGACAAATATATCATTAACGAAATTAGTTAGTTATTTTGCACCTAAAATCATTAATGGGAAGTGGAATTAATAATGTGAAAACATATGCACATATGAAGAAGCGTGTCCTTCATAATTATATTTTCGTTATATAATTAAGAAAAGAATGACCCTGGTTTAAAGTGCTTGAGGAGAATCATCCTAAAATGTATTCCACAGCAAAAATGAGTATTTTATACAGGCCATAAGGAAAAAAAGCGATTTTTACAAAATTGAAAAATTAATCTGTACTCTCTTTAGCTTTTTCCTTTTTCTTTAATTTAGTAACAATATTTGTCTTTTCTGTAAATATTCTAACGGCATTTCGTGGAGTTTTTTCTGCAATCGATATAGGAACCGGTTAATCGAATCTTATGATGAGTTTGGCTTGTTGCGATCGATATAGGAACCGGTTAACCGAATGTTATGATGAGTTTGGCTTGTTGCGATCGATATATTTTATATTTTAGAAATATATCAGAAATTAGAATAATAAATTAAATAAATTTTCAACTTAGATAGTAATATAGTAGTAGGTTAAAAATTGTTCAGCTGTTTAAGATAACTTTTCTAGAAAGAAAAACCAGCAAACCGTTTTTTTTCTCCTCCTTCAAGAACCCAGTTACAAAAATTAAGCCAGCTTTTTGTTTTGGAAAACAACACAGTTCTTTTTAAGCCTTTTCTGCATAAGTCATTAAATTTTTTGAAATATGATGAAAAACCATCATGAATGGTATTAGTTTATTGTCTAGACACGGAATCTATAAAAATTTTTTAAAAAAACTTGCTTCATTCCGAGGGGAGTCGTCCCCTTTTAGGGTCACCCCGCTCATATGAAACCCCCCTTAGATACAGCCACCTTGATACACTCAAAAAATATTGTTGAATCTTACAGAAAATCATAAATTAAAACTTCGAAAATATTGGAGGAAAATGTTCGAGTTAACTTGCTAAAATTGTAAAGTCCAGAATTTAAAAAAAAATCTTATCTCTGAGTTAAGGAATTTTCCCAAATTTTATCTCTAATAACTCCTATTCCGAAACGAAATTTCATAAGGCTGCTAAATGCATTATAAAAGAAATACTATTAACCCTATCCTAACCTATTATTTCACATTCATAGTTGAATTTAACGGTTGAGAAGCGAGTGAAATTAGGTGTGCCATCAGCTGGCACATTGCGCCGCAAAAGGGTTAACAGTTGTTATTATTTAAGATGTTTAAATATTTTATTCTCGAACTGAATGCTTTTTAAGTGGATTCGAGGCAAAATTAACCATCGGGAGTGCTTTCCCGTCGACTTTCTCGTATACTTACACAATACGGCCCCTTTTGGGTTTAGCTTCGTAGTAAAGTGAAGAGAATCGAGTATGCATTTTGAACCTCTTCCAGTCGACCGACAGGGTCCATTTTTCGTTGGATATATAAAAATTTGGTGTTAAAACAACATGCCAAATTTCATTTATCTTGCTTCTTGCGTGTTTCAGTTATACACATGGACAGAGAGGCAAACAAACAAAACAGTAAACCCGTTAACGGATGTGGTCCAGAATCTCATACAGATCTACGAGGCGTGTTTTTTAAGTAAGGGCCGTTTTGTTGTATACAATAATAGGTGGCGCGCGCGCCGCAACGAGTGTTTGCGTCGTGTCCCGGTATTCCTTGGGAACAACTGTGTTCAGTTGCAGCTGTGTAGGTAACCTGTACGGTCTGTTCTGTGTCTTTAAAATGTTCAAGATTATCGAATCGCCCTCCCATGCGAGGTACGGTCAGTGAGACGTTTTTCGTCGGCAAGAAACCTGTCTGCTGCAGACATTCACCGGCAGATTTGTGAAGTTTACGGAGCTACTGCCATGTGTGAAGGCAAAGTGCGTAAGTGGGTCAGAGACTTCAAAGCTGGCAGCGACAACGTCCATGATGAGTCCCGCTCCGGTCGCCCATCTGTGATAACGGACGATATGGTGGCTTCAGTTGAAGCGAAAATTCTTGAGAACAGACGTTTCACCATAAGCACCTTTCAAACGACTTTCCTGAAGTGTCAAGGTCAGTGCTGTACAAGATTGTTTCTGAAAAGTTAAACTTTAAGATTAACTTTTTGGCTGGGAAGTTTTGGACCCCCCTACAGCCCCGACCTTGCGTCGAGCGATTTTCATCTTTTCCGCCATCTCAAACATCATCTCGGCGGCAACCACTACAACGATGACGGAGACGTGAAAACAGCCTTGAACCTTGCCTCTTGGTTATCGGAGCAGGCGGCAAGTTTCTATGAAGAGGGTATTCAAAATCTAGTTATAAGGTATGATAAATGTTTAAACAAATTTGGCAGCTTTGATGAAAAATAGAGAAATGTATGTAGAATCTGAAAATAAATTTGGTTTTTGAAAATTTTCTTTCGTTTTGTTTTTATTTTCAAACGGCCCTTACTTAAAAAACACGCCTCGTAAAATTCTGTAATAAAGCGACACGCCAAACTGCATCCATACAGCTTGTTGCGTTTTTGAGTTCTAATGGGACAGACAGATAGACATCATGTCGACGGATTTCGTCAAAAATTTGTCTCAAGTTCACGATTTTTAGGGAGGTCTAAAACGCATACTTACGGATCCTACATAGTAGGGAATGAGGTCGCTTCTCATTGGCTCTCAGCGTCACGTGATTTGGCTTGTTTTTAAATGACGTCTTGAAGCTAAACAGTACTTACCATTGCTGAAACTTGTCCTTTATTTGTTTTATTCTAGAGAAGTATACTTCATTTGCTTGAGAAACATCCAAATAATCATAATTAGAAGATAGTTTTGTTTTCTCTATGATGCGATAGTGGAAGACAAAATAATAGTTAAAATCCGGCCTAAGCGCGTTGCTATGACATCATTAAGAAGCAAGCCAAGTCACGTGACGCTGAGAGCCAATGAGAAGCGACTTCATTCCCTACTATGTAGAATCCGTAAATATGCGTCTAAAACATAGAGATTCACGAGAATCATGAGGTCGAGGGTTTTCGGGATTGTTACACTTCTTACACTACACAACGAAGTAAAATATTGTAGTACAAGATATAATCGAACATTATTAGCTTATTTAGACCAGCTATTTTTAAATCAAGATATTATATAGCTTTAGATATGATCTCTCGCGTAATAGCGAACTCCCCCGTGGGCACCGCGAGTACGCTAATGAGAAGCCGTCGGATAAGTAACCCAGGTAGCACAGCATGTTGCCCTATTTTGTACAATATTG
>BGPR01014197.1:0-11991 GCA_013235015.1 Araneus ventricosus | reverse complement strand
GGTAGATGCCCAAAGATAAAATTTAAATTAATATATATATATATATATATATATCAATTTTTTAATCAATTCTTGGTACTGAAATATATAACACACAATGATAAGCAATTCTAGCAATACTGAAATAATCACCTACCTTTGCAGACCTGAAAACCCTAGCTACTAAATTAAATAATTTTGCATACAGTGGTAGTAAATTGCAAGTTATGATATCAAATTAGAGAAATTGAAACTAAATCAGGTGGTTAAGTTTAAATACTTTTTATTAATAAATTATTATTTTAAGTATTACTGCCATAATATGAATTAATAGTATTTTGGATGCACATATTCAATATAAAAATACAAATAAAAGATAAATGTGGCTACACATAGTACAAATCGCTGCAGGCTTAGAAAAAGAATATAGCAATGAGTATACTAGGTAGAAACAGCAATTTTAAGGAAAACCCTTTTGACTCTGCAGAAAAATAATTGTGGTACGTTTACAAAGAGCATCTCAGTCTTTGTTTTGCTTGTGAAAAACTTACTAAAACACACGTCGTGTGAAAAAAATTCGAAGAAATTGATAATTTCACAAAATTATGTATACACAACTCGGTGATATAGACGCATTATTGGTGCACTGCACGCTTCCTCTCACAATCCCATCTTAAACACTGTTAACGTGAAGAAATTTTTGCAGGGCAGGCTGTTCAAATTGTAACCTGATCATTTCTAGTGCAAGGCCTGAAGTTGAGTATTCAGTTCACTCTAAATGCAGATTTGTATAGCGCAATTTTTAGCACCAAACGCTGTCACAATTGCCTCCATTTCATACATGAATAAAAATGAAAAGATGAAAATTTTGTATGACACCATTCACAGCTTGAAGATTTCACACTCGCAGAATCAAGCCTCACATCACCACACTAAAAAAAACTTGTTGTAGAATAGAACTCTTTCATCTTAAACTTCAACGGAAAAAGAATATATCAAAAAATGACAAGCTCCCTGAAGGCCTAAAGGCCCCCAGGAGCCTAAAAGGCCCCCAGGAGCCTAAAAGGCCCTGGGACAGCAGCTGCAAATACACCTCACTCGTTCAGAGAAGCCCACAAAAGAAAAAATTCAAATCATAACGGAAAACGCTTCCAAAGACAGACGCCAAAACCTAATAACGACAAATTCATCCGCGAACCAAGATGGCGAGGAAAAACTCCCGTTGAAAAATTTGATTTAAAAATTAATAAAGTTGAAACCTTAATGGAAACAACAACAAAAGTTAAGACAAATAATATTTAAATCGAATACAAAGTAAATGATTAAGAAAAATTTAGATATTTAATGAAACGGCTAAAAATTATCGTTTGAATTTCAAAAATTGTCAAAGTTGCCACAAGAAAAGAAGGAAACTTTGGTGGCGAAAAAATAAATTAATTAAAAATACTGACAAAAACGAAAAAAGATGTAGATGCAATTTTTGTAATCTAACATGATCCTAGCCACCCGAAAAAGAAACGATGTCCGAGGACACTTCTGCTTTCAGATTAGCGGTACTACAACACCAGGCATCAGCACTCTAGAAGAAACAACAACCAGGGAACAAACACCAACCAACCCTTATCAGGGATTGTGAGGAAGGTGAATCCCCCCCCCCCCAGGACCAAGGCCAAAGGCCTAGACCGGATGAGGCCAAGATGCAGAGAATAGTCGCTATCACCAGCAACAACACCAGGTAACAGGAAGTCCTCTTTATACCCAATTATATTTAATTTTAATTTTTCCTCTAATCGCCCAGGTCGACTGGGGTAACGTCGCAGTTATGAATTGCGTCACAGTACCCAGATAGCAATTTTAGTTTGCAGCAAATTTGCAGCAGACTTGCACTGCAAATCTGCAAGCTTGCAGCAAGTTTGACACGACAAGAGTGCAAGTGTGAAACAAGTTTGCAGCAAGTTAACTCAAGCTTCGAAGTCACCATGGGACGAACTTGCAGCAAGCTTGCATTGCAAACTGTAGCAAAAACAGAGTACGAACACAACCCGGGATAGAACTCGCTATCTACAGGTTCCGAAGCAGACGCGCTAACCATTCGACCAGTTAAACTCTGAGAGGAGAAGATAGATTTCGCTAATACATAGTCCGATCCGATTCGTATACGATTTATTTTAAACTATTTCCTTAATTTCATTAACTTTTTGAGTTGAGAATATGATTTAAAGTCAAAGAGAGAGAGCGATTTTCGCCAATAACTACGTTTTGGTAGCAGAATAAATTATGAAATTAGGTTTCAGAAGTAATTACTTTTAAAATGGGACAAAATGTAAGTTATTACGCTTCAACGAACATTGACTGTTTTTTAGATTTAATTTTGTTTATAAACGTTAAAATTTCAACATTAAGAAAAAGGCGATATAGTTTTCTTCAAAGTGCGAGTGTTATATTTAGTAAAAAGATGGAAAATGTTTCAAAAATTTTTTTATGAAAAAGTTAGTTTTTTTACAAATTGTCATTGATTTATTGAATTAATAAAAAGAAGTACGGTATAGGAGATGCTATTAACAATCGGATGTTTTTTTTTAAAACAGAGACAAAGATAATTATGCTATCTCGTTAGTCACTGTTATCCTACACAAAACAGCTGTCTTCCTGTTTTGTCCTCGTTTTGTTTTGACTAATCGAATACAGATGGCGCCATGGTTCTAGTTTCCCTTAAAAAAAGGGCGTGATGGCTTGTTTGGGAGGGAAATTAGTGTTGGTTTGTGATGGAGTGGGAACATTTTTTTCTCTCTTCTAAGCATAGGGTAAGTTTGTTTTCATGAAGGCTTTTATTCAGCCAGAAGGATAAAGATATTTTTAAATCAATCTTAATAGCGTTTTTATGTTTGTGTTTGGTTTTCCTTTTTCTTTTAAAATAATACTTATAGATGGTACTGATCTCCTTTGTCTTTTGTTGGGAAATTTCGGGCTAAGAGAATCTATATTTGGCGTAATGCAAGCTTCTTACAGAAAAATTTCCCAAATATTTTGAATCCATTTCGAATATAGTCCTTAGCCCTTGATAAAATGGACTAGAATGGATTACTTGTTTGTTTAATTCGATTATCTCAGAGTATTTCTTAGTTTTTTGCTATCTTTGAATGATTTTGATACGTTGAAATTTTAAGATATATTTCTTTGAATTTTGTATGCATGTTTTCGGTAAGTAAATTGAAGAAATCAGCTTCTTGCATAAATATGAAATCGTTCATCATTTTCGAGAAATGTTATATATTTTGATAAATGCCGTCTTTAAAATAACTTTAAGTTGCTCAGAAGTTTTCAGAGTGGCTTACTACCTCTTTGATAAAACTTTTGTATTAAAATGACAATAGATATAATATAAATGTCATCATTAGTTTTACGTGTTTCGTTTCTGAGTTGAAGTTAGTATTTTTTTCATATTTCAAAGTTTTATAGCATTAAAAACAGAAAATAAATAGTTTCTTTGCATTTCAATTCTTAGAGTGTCTGAGGTAATATTTTTAATTAAAAACTATACAGTAGGACCCCGGAAATCCGGACGAATTCTGGCACATGGACCTCCGGATTATCGGGATTTCCGGATTAGCGAGGTTTTTAAAAAATAACGTAAAACACTTTTTCAAAAATTGTATGTATAGGTACTATGGTATATTTGTATGAGCTAACATTGCATGGATAAATTGAATGAACATGATACAGTATGAACATTATATGCACATACATAATTACTACAAATGTAAGTGAATGAACATAATCAGTGTCCAAAAATGTCAGTGATTTTTTTTTTGCGCGGCCGTTCCAATTTTTAATTCAAATGCGCGGTCTCTTAAACGTCTGAGGAGCATAATTTCATGAGCTTCAAAATTTTGCTCTTCAGCCCACTGCAATGAAGTGTTGAGTGCCGCAACAGCCTCAGAATGAGAAATTTTGACGGGGTTTACAGGGGTGACGTCATCATCATCATCTTGTGCTCTTACCGTCCTGATAATTTCGTCTTCTGTCAAAATTTAATTTCGAGCCAAACTGTCGTCAGCCTCAGCAGCCCACTGGAGGGCTTCAGTATTAGACATCGGGTTCGTGTTTTGTAATTGATTAATGAGTGATGCAAGCTGAATTTCTTCAGTTCGCACTTTTTCTTCAACTTCAGAATCAATAAAATTGGGAAGCAAATTTTTCCACGACTTGTTGATCAGCAATGTAGACACAGATATCTTTTAAATTTACATTTTTCAGTGTTTTTTCCAAGTTTTCGTTGTGCACAGAATCATTGAGAATGTTCGTAAGAAGCAATCTGCGATATCCCAGCTTGATGTTTTGAATAGCATTCTGATCCATGGGTTGGATCAGCGCAGTCGTGTTAGGGGGTAGAAACATTGCGGAAATTTCACCGTCATCAGTACACAGTTCTTCTGCGGAAGGATGGCCAGGACAATTATTCAACAACAATAAATCGGCGCCACCGAGAGAGACGTCTCTTTCGGCGACGCCGGCAGTTGACTGTCCTTTTTTGCGAGTTTGCATCATTCTCCATGGACCGTCCGGATTAGCGCGAGTCCGGATTACCGGGGTTCTACTGTACTTATATATCCATGCTTTTAAAAATTAGCATCCATATACCTGTAAAGGAATGTGGCTGGGATTGGTCTATAAACCATCAATTGTGAAGCATGTTGTAGTTGAAGGATCTTTATAATGGATAAGCATTAATAAGCAAGGTAGAGTTTGATGGAATCATATAACAAAGATTATGATTCCATCAAAATCTATCTTGGAAAAAATAAATCATCTTAAGCGAAAAATGAACTAATCTATTATCCTTACATCACAAAACTGGAACACGTTAAGAATATTATTCTTTTAGATTTAAAGGAGAAACCCAGAGAAAATTATTCGATATGATACAGATATATAAATGATCATGGGAAAGAACAGTTAATTTTAGGGATTTTCTTATATTATTTCATTGGCGAGGGAAGAAAAAAGGGAAAAATCCTGCAACTAGACCGAGCTCTGCTCCTTGCGTAGGTCACGAATTCGAAAGCAATTTTTTGGTCAAATTCTAATGAGTATTTTTCTTTCAAGTATGGAGTATTATCCGAACACGTTCGGAGCACTTTTTAAAAAATTGTGAAATAGAAACACCAAAATAGGTTTTTTAGATTCGAATTTAATAAAGATTAGTATTAGAGTATGATTTTTGAGTATAAATTATTATAAATTTACAAAACTCTTGAATTTCTGCTTCTTTTTAGAGGAAATTCCCCAAAACTTCAAACATGCTAGAGGTCAAACTTTTGTAATAATTCAAATAAAACTAATACTAAAATAAACTAAATACTATGGACTACTGCTTGTACTAGAATCTTAACATTATTTGCATAAATAAAAATTTTAGAGCTAATCGAACAATCATTATAAGATTTTCAGCAAATTTTCTATGTCATTTTTCAAATAAAAGACCATAATTAAAAAAAAATTTGTTACAATATACATTATTCTAGTACATTCATTAGAGAAACATTTGAAGAAAGTGTTCACAAAATTTCAGAACAATCGAATGATAATATCTCGAGTTATCATGTTTGAAGTGTGAAAAATATGCATAAAATCTAATTTTGAGAAAAATCAAAATTTAGTTTTGCCACGCGCTCAAATTAAGTATCTAAACTTTAAAAAAATTCCTAAAAATATACTGACATCATATTAACTTGAAAAATTGCAGTTTAAAAGAATTTTTGACAGGTTTCTGTCCCTTTTAATGACAACTTCCGGTTAATTAAACGTCCACTTCCGGTTTTCGGTTTGTTATAAAACAATTAATATCTCATCTTCTAATTAACGTACCGACAAAAGTAAACATGTTTTAGAAAGGTAAATGAATGAACTACCCAAAATATCAAAAATTAAAAAATGGGAATTTTGGCCGAAAATCGACTTTTCAACGTGTTCGGATACCTTAACGAAAAATGAAATTTTTTCTCTCCCAAATGTTATATCATGTAATAAACATATAACAAAGAAAGAAAATACCATGTTGAGTAAATTCTTCAATCAAACGGCATATAATGCAAAATCTCTCGCTTTTCTTCCAAGCTTCTGAACAAAACGACAGCTGAAAATTATTCTGGCTACTGTCAAAGAGATCTTGCCGTTTATTCCGAAAGTGAAAACCGTTTCTTTCGCCCGGAGTCAAAAATATGCGACAGATTTAACACAATGAACCGTTTTCATCGTCGATAACAATATGATAATACCGGCTTAGATATTGATGAGTCTTATCATGAAGCTATAGTCAGTGCCTCTCAATATTCTATCAGGGAGAAGAAAACACGATTTGATTTCGCTGCGACTTGTTACCTTCCTTTCTGACAAATAGCAGCGGTTGAATAATGGTTCCGTGCTTCGAAGTGCAATGCAATTTTGAAAGAGACACTTCATTACTCGATCACTTGAGAAACGGGATGATTCTGAGAAGCAAACTGAAGGTACCCAGTTTATCTGCAAGAAACAATATATATATTTTCCTTATTATAAAATATTTTCCTTATGTCTTGCAGATATTTCCATAGCTTTTACTTTCTCGTATACGAAGTATACAAAGAGAAAGTATTGTAATCGTCAAAAAATTCGAACTCGAGATGTTGACGAATCTCCACGTTTGAGACCTCCCTGAGTCCGAAAAACACAATTTGGGAATTATGTCTGTCTGTGTGTGTGTCTGTCTGAACACGATAACTAGAAAACTATTAAAGCTACGGGGATGTAATTTGGTATGTGAACTTGACACATAATTTGTAGGTTTCTATCAAATTTTGGACAAAATCCGTCCACGGGAAGTCTGTTTGTCTGTCCGCGGTCATGTGAACACTATAACTCAAAAACTTGAATAGATAGATGAATAAAATTTGGTACACAGTTTTATCATCATGAATGTAGGGCCGTATCAAATTTTGGACCAAATCCGTCAAAGGGTTGACTGTCTGTCGGTCTGTATAGTCGCATACTTGTAAAAATTATATCTCCTAAACCCTTTGGCTTAGATAAATAAAAATTGATATGACGTTTGCTAATATTAATTATAGATCTGTGCTCAAATTTCGTTTCAATCCGTTGAAAAAAAGGTGTTCAAATTGCATATTGGTTCAAAATGCACATTGTGACTCTGTATTGGCGAGCGTTTCGCTTATTTTACTTAAGATAGTATAGTTGGCTTTTGACCTTGGCGGTTTACGAAATTGTAGCTTCGAACGCGCTTCGTTTCTTCCCTTTTGGTTCTTTTTTCTGTCTTTTGGCGAATTCTGATCCTCTTCGGATTATTTTATTTCCGTTTTGTCGTTTCAAAGTGTGCTGTATAAAACTTGTTACGTTCTGGGAATAGAGCAGATTCTGGGGATTTTTATTCGAGCGAGTTTGCGAGGAACTGACTTAATTTCGCTTATTTTTTTTATCTCCACTGCGCTAGGGGTTTTAGCTTATTTTTTGTCCCTACATGTGTTAGTAGTATACGAGAAAGTTTAGGGGAGACCACTCCCGCTGGTTTTTCCCGTCATTCAACTGTGAAGTAGAAGCTTTCTACGCAGAGTAGCGCGAAGACGCGCAAGGGGGTGTGCGAGACCCCAACTCGTTATTTCGCTATTCAAGGAAAACTAGCAACTTTTTGAAGCTATAACAGTCCCAAATTATTCTTGCGAACAGTATTAGTTATAAAAGAACAAATTTTGAGAAGAGAAATTTAGTAAATAATACATTATATTATTCAGCTCATTGCGAACACATAAGAAAAATATATTTCTTACATACATGTTTCCAACATATTTTATAGTAAATAATCAACAATATAATAATTTTTATACAACGTGAATAAAAAAGATGCTACCTAAAATACTGCTTCTAATTTTCTGATGTATGCAGAAAACCATTTTTATAGAATCCAAAAAAGGATTCTGTGAAGTTTTATCTTCAGATAAAATAAATTTAGGTCACGATGCACTTATTTTTTTCAAAACAGTTTCTGCAATTTTAAGCTTTTCGTTCAGTAGTTTTTGTGAAAGAGATAAGACATGAACCAGCTGACTATGGTTACATTATATCCAGAATAATATAACTTTTGCATGAATCTCTTGACATTTTCACTTACACTGTTATCCAGTTTCTAAGTCTTCTACCCGCAAAAATCTCGAATTTAGAAGTTTAGAATATTCTTGTTTCCTCACTAAAATTTAAACAGCGAGACAATATTATTTTCCTGTCCTAATACGATTCACTCAATTGAACAAAGAAATCTGAGGCGAGGACGCGCAATGGGGTGTTTCACACCCCTTATGGTGAAATCCAATAAAAAACCAGCGGTTCTCCCCTAAACTTTCTCGTATACTCCTAACACATATAGGGAAAAAAAATAAGCTAAAACCCCTAACGCAGTGAAGATGAAAAAGAATAAGCGAAATTAAGTCAGTTCCCCGCAAACTCGCTCGGATAAAAATTTCGAATTTGTTTTATTCCCAGAAAGCAACAATTTTCTCCAGCATACGTTGTTACGATAAAACAAACGGCAATAAAATAATCCGCGCAGGATCAGAATTCGCCAAAAGGGAAGAAAAAAAGCGCGAAGCAGGAGCTGCTGATTATAATTCACAGAAGATTGCGTCCAGTACGCATGCGCGTGGAGATAACGGATTCTCTTCAAAAATAAAATTATACAGACCGACAGACAATCAACCCGATGACGGATTTGGCCCAAAATTTTATGCGGACCTACATTCATACGATAAAACTGTGTACCAAATTTTATCCATCTAGCTATTCAAGTTTTTGAGTTATAGTGTTCACATGACTTCGGACATAAAGACAGACAGACTTCCCGTTGACGGACTTTGTCCAAAATTTGACAGAAACCTACGAATTATGTTTGAAGACCACATACCAAATTTCATCCCCGTAGCTCTAATAGTTTTCGAGTTATCGTGTTCACAGACAGACATAATTCCAAAATTGTGTTTTCCGGACTGAGGGAGGTCTAAAACGTGGAGATTTGTCAAAATCTCGAGTTCGAATTTTTTGACGATTACAATACTTTCTCTTTGTATACTTCGTGTACGAGAAAGTAAAAAGTAAAGGATTTTTTCCTGAGACATGCTCCGTCTATTGAATGTGACCTGAAAGGCACATTCAGGGATCAGGCGAGTTTGCGGGGAACTGACTTAATTTCGCTTATTCTTTTTCATCTTCACTGCGTTAGGGGTTTTAGCTTATTTCAGACATATCAGGGATTTGACTCATCCATACTTAGAAAAGGCAATGTTTGTGTGTGTGTGTGTCTGTGTTTGTCTGCGAGCCCAGACGAATCTATCGCAGTTACAACCATGAAATTTGGCACACAGGTAGTCGTAATGGTGACTGAATACACCTCGAAGCAGAAATTTTAAAATTTAATCTAGAAAATTTTTTATTTAATGTTTTGTGTTGTTTTGGGTGATTTTTCGCACTAATTTCTCAATAGAATGGTTTTGAATAATTGTACGAAGAAAAGAGATACACCATCGGAAAGAGCAAACGATTTCCGTTTTAATAATTTTTTCGTACGTCTAACTTAATTTACTGAATTTTGAGAAATTTTTGATAAATAGTCACTTTTATGGTAATTTTTATTAAGGATTTCTTCAAATTCTCGCGTTTGACGTTCTATCATCTCTACAATTTTGATTTTTTTCTGCTTATGACTAGAACGTTTCTGTCGGATTTAAAACATCTTTTCCCGCTTTTTTTTAATTAATTTTTTTCTGTGCGGTTGAGAGTTATTTTTCTCGAGCGATTTCCTCGCGCGGCACTTCTTCGGAACTTTCCTGGCAATTTTGATTGGCTGACGTGCAGGATACGCCATGACCTTCAACTGAATGAATGACTTCGATTATTATTTTCGGATTCGATTTTATATTTTGCTTGCTGTATAATAATCATTTTCACGTTCCAATTTTATAATATTGTTTTGGATTAACGTACTCTGTACTGTAGCGCGAAAAAAATAAGCAGGAAAATCAAATAATGTTTATCTTTTTTCTGATTTTGTTTACTAAACTTTTTCATGTCATTGTGGGCGTTTTTTTTTCATTATGTTAAAGTCCTAATTCCACGGGCAACGCCGTGCGCATACTGCTAGTTTCAACTAAAGGGAAGTCTGTATTTTTCACATTTTACGTGAGTGGGGTGTCGGACACCCCGTTGCGCATCTTCGTGGGTTAAGTTATAAGAATTTAATCATTTAAGCAGTGGAGTGTTTAAATAGACTGGTATATAGCATTATGACGAGAGCTTTCTGTTATAAATTTCCAAACACAAAAAACTGTCATATTCATCAACTTGCTGTTTAAACGTTTAAATTCGGTCATTCGGAAAGAAGATCAAGAATCTAATGATAAGCTTCTGACCATCAGTATTAGTAAAAGCAGTCGTTCGGAGACTCTTCGACGGCTGATTGGTCCTTTGATGATGAGGCATGCCCTTAATGAAGTGCATTCAGATGGGGACCAGATGATGATAAGTCATGCGGTTGGTCTTCGCAATTTGCGTCACATGACTTCAAAGGCTGGTCGATAACTTCTGTTTGGATTACGGCTGCATATTAGGAGCTTCATTATGTAACAAATTTTTAATTTTCGCTTTGAGGTTTCAACACAATCTTTGCAGCAATGTCGAAGCGTTGATCATAGTTCTAATAGTGGAATTTAAGCGTGGAATGTGTTGAAATGATAAATATTTATAATTCGAAAACTTCCTCAGATGTATTTCATGTGAAAAAGAATCTTCGCATTTAGAAATTTGTCTTCAAATTTGAGTTCTAAAAAGAACGCAAATTTGTAATTAATTCTGTTTCTTTAAAAAAAGCTTATAATTTTTTAAAATATTTAATACTGACTTCTTCTTTTAGTGACTGTTTGGGAAATTAGAAAGAAGTGCATATGAAATACAGTAGAGTCTCCCTACAGCGAATTTCTCCCTATAACGAAATTTTTAATCGGAATGTTAAATAACATTCAAAATATTCTCCATATAACGAAATGGTTGTCTCCCTATAACGAATTTTTGCAGACCTTTATCTTTTCGATTTTTGAAGAAAGTTGCTAATTTCTGTGCAAACAAATCGCTCACACGTGCCTGTTTCTGGAACCACTCGCATTGTTCATTCCAGCGATAACACGTAACAATAGAATGCTATGTGAAGGGTAATGCAGTTGTGGGGACCTGGGTTTCTACAGAGGGAGCGACATTTCTACGGGTCAAGATTCCAAGAATCGGGGTGGAGTGGGGGTGGAAACAGCAAATGGATGTGACGATACGCATTTTATGTTTATCCATACTAGTTCATATTATTCTCTAAATTGGTGAATTTTTCAGCATTTTATTTATACAATAAAAATTAATATAATTTTAACAAATTTATAATAAATATTACTTCATTTTTAATTGAAAGCCATAATTAAATATTTTTGAACATATCGCACATACTAAAAGGTTTGTTGCATTTACTTAAATAACTGCAAAAATATCTAATCTCCGTATAACGAAATTTTCTCTATAGAGAATTTTTCAACTGGAACCAAGCGATTTCGTTATATGGAGATTCCACTGTATCTTAAATAATTTATATTCTAACTGAAAAGAATTGTGTAGCATAATCAGATCTTCCCGGAATATCAAAACCATTAATAAGAAGATGAATAAAATTGCACATAAATATTTTTAGTGATTTTTTCAGAGACTGAACTTAAATAATAAAATCCTGAAAAAATGGTCCTACTGATTGAATAAAAACATTTTTATATCTTCTTCTTTCCGTTTGTATATTTGAAGTATTGACATCTGATGAGACTGAAGACGACACTTCCAAGGAGACTGAAATTATGAACTAAACCGCATTTTGAATTTTACAAGGCTCGCTCATACATTTTGTAGAAAGCCCAAGTAGAAGGAAAAGTCACACCTTTTAGTTCA
>BGPR01014196.1:9135-39818 GCA_013235015.1 Araneus ventricosus | reverse complement strand
AAAAAAAAAAATTATTTTAGACTCAATTTTCAAAATGCATATTTCACAGTTCGAGTTGCAGACTTCCGGTCTCAAATTTTTATTTTGATAAATATAATTCTAAAAATGGCTTTTTACTGAAAAAGTAGCCGAACCTGCCGTAAAGCATCCTACTATCATTTTGTTTGCGATAAGGAAACACGTTTAACGGTTTGTAAGAGGAGCTTATTCACCCACCCCTCTTTGGTATTCACGCGTAAACGAAATTGCTCATATACGATTACAACTACATAGTAATACGCATGCGCTCTAATGATATCGTCAACGTTATGTACAGAGAAAATTTTCCAAGATTCAGTCAGAGCGCATGCGCACAACATTTTTTCAACTCTGAGAAGGCAATGCAGGGTAACAAGATACATAGGCAAATCGCTTTCGCCGAGTTGCGATCAGCGACATCTAGTGTTGGAAGTCGACGTAAAAAACTTTTAGACGACCACGTTAATTAGACTCTAATACGTCTAAAAAATTTTTTTTGTCCATTCCCTTCAAACAAATTGAGGCCGTTAATGGGTTAATCACAGCTCAAATATATTGGTATGTTTAATATTTCAGTATTTGGATATTAGTTACAAATCAATTGTTTTTAAAAGGAAAAAAATGAAAATACTTGCAAAATAAAATTTTGAAAAGCAATAGATTTTTAGAAACAGATAAGCATTTTTATTTTAAGGTTAATTATTTTTTTGGCTTTGTTCTTTTGTTAAAGAAATAAACACTCCACATAAATAAAGAAAATTATCTTATTTCTAGAACATGTATGTGTTGTTTAATGGATAAATTAACTGTATTTTGTAGTTTCACATGCAATTGGATAAAACTTGGCATCAATTAGGAGCCAAAAGAAAGAGATTTGTTGTGGTTAACTAAACCATAGATTGTGCTGGCTGACCAATAGACGTGGGAGGGAAACAAGGCATCAACAATAGAAACTTCTAGGGTTGTTCTTTTCGAAGTGGTAATAACACATATATTTTTTTTAAAAAAAATTATTAAAAAGCAATGAATTGATGAATGCTATTGAAGGCATATAATGAGCACAATTTGTATTAGTACTTCTGCAATTCCAGTGAGTAGCTTTTTCTACATCTCTTCTGGGCTTAATATCAATTTCAAACTGCCCCCCCCCCCCCAAATATTAATGAAATGATTAGGCAATAGTTTGATTATTGAGCAACTTCCAAAACTATAAGATCCAAAAATAGTGTAATTAGAAAGTATGTGATGTGTTTTCTTATGTGGTACACATGAATTGCATAACTATTGAAAACTAAGATTAAAATACAGTTATGTGAACTAGATTAACCTTCTGAGCAACAAAACCAACCTCTTTTCCCTTTTATAATATTCAATTGTAAAAGCAAATAATTCATATTTATATGTATATTTTCTTAAACATCCAAGGATAAAGCATTCTTAAGATTTCAGATATATGATTAAATATAAAAATGTTTGATTCATTCACTTTAAGAGCTAATTTTAGGTAGATTCCTTATAGGAACTCTACCTATTGCAATGGTTCTCATGACACGACTTCCGGAAAATTTCTGCAGATCTTCACCGATCATGACCCGTAGAACCCAAAACCACCCTTCGTTAAAAAGTTTATATATATATATAGGTGTATATATATATATATATAACGCTTTTTCCCATGTTATCTTGTGAACACGATAACTGGAGTAATTTTGATGTAAATATAACCAGCTTGGGATATGTTGTGAAGATAGTGAAAATCTCGGTCGAGTTCGTAGATGGGCTATCCAGCTCAAAGGTGGTGGAAATTTTCATTTTCCCATAATTCCTTTACAATTGAAATTAGAAAGAAAATTCAAATTAGACGAATTATTGCCTTATCACAACGAACAATTTTTGCATTTAAACTTTTTCGATAGCTACAATTGCTTAGAAGTTATGAGCTGAAAAGTGATTTTCCCACCCTTCCCCTCCTCTCCCCCCTAACTTAAAATATGTTTTAACCCATGCATGTTACCCCTCGTTGGAAAGCTCTCGTCATTTGCAGTTTCTTCCACCCTCTTTCATTCTTGTAGCTCCAATACTTATGACAATAGAGGGCAAAATGTTCTTTTCCTTATTAGTAGAGAAGTTTATGCATTACGCTTTGGCCCGTGTTATTTTGTAAACACGATAACTAGAGTAATTTTGATTAGATTTTAACTGGCGATGGATATGTTGTAAGGAGGGTGAAAATCTCGGCCGAGTTCGCAGATGGACTAACCAGCTCAAAGGGGGTGGAAATGGTGGGGGACTGAAAATTTCATATTCCCATAATTCCCTTACGATTCAAGATAGAAAGAAAATTCAAATTAGGCGAATTATTGCCTTATCACAACAAACAACTTTTGTATTGAAACTTTTTTGATAGCCACAATTTCTTAGAAGTTATATTTATAGAAAAAAAATTTCAATTAGGCGAATTATCACCTTATGATAACGAACAACTTTCATACTAAAAGTTTTTTGTCTGCTAGAATTGCTTATAAGTTATGAGCTGAAACGCGATATTCAAAACCCCCCCCCCCCCAATTTATCATTTCCCCATAGCTTTGTTAAGATTGAAGATAGAAAGAAAATTTCAATTAGGGTAATTATCACCATATCATAACAAACTACTTTTATGTTGAAAGTTTTTTGACAGCAAGAATTATCTAGAAGTTATGAGTTCCCATCAACCGCATTCACCTTCACTTTTTATACGGTATAATATATAATTAATTTATGACTAATTAATTTATAGTTAATATCTTTGTTAATTATAACTGTTAATTGATATACCTGGCTTTGCTCCGGATTAAAATGTTTTCATGTTTAATATTTTTAATGTAAAGATTACTATTGTATAAATATTATAATACACAAGTTACTTTTCTGATCTAAAACGCTTTTTATTAAAGTGAGAATATCAATTGAACCAGACAATTTTAAAAACATCCGTTTTCTTCATACGTTATTATTTGTTATATAGGTACTTCAAATTTTGTTAACAATTACTAAAGTCAATGAAAGGTTTTAATGAATATTTTGAAACAATTAAATTAACTATTTAATTATTCATTAATTTAAAGCGTAAAAATAAATCAATAGCTGGTCCCAATATAAATTGTTAAATCGTCTACTTTTAAAATTTTCTTTTAGCATTCTTCCTTCTGGAAACAGTTCTTCGTATTATTTTTGATCAACAAGAATATTGTTACGAATTCAGTTTAAAATTAATTTTGAAAAAAATATTAAAATGAGAGAAACAAATTTATGGAAATGAAAGACATAGCGGAAAAACGCCTTGCTTAATTTGTAATTAAGTGAAATTTTAAGCATCTTTTAGGCTTTGAAAAGTTGAAGGTGACCTTTCTCTTTTCTTAAATAAAAAGTTTGATTGAAATCAGTCCAGTGGTTTAGGAGGAGATGTGGAACATACATACATAGCCACAGTGACTTTTATTTAAATTAATATAATTATTAGATAATTATAAGATAAAGATTGCTGGCATATAGTATAAGACATAAAAAAGGTTTTAGTGGAGTGTTGTAACAATTAATTTTTTAACTTTAATTAAGTAGATAGTTAATTTTAATTAATCAAATAATTTTAATAGTTAATTTGATAATAGGTTTTTTTGACAGAATATTTTAATTTGATATTTAACTAAACATGGCGGGAACATGATTTGTTTAATAAAATCAATATAAAGTAGCCAAAAATAAGAGTAATTAAATAAAGAGTTCCCTTTATCCTTTTTGCTATTGAAAAATATCTCCTTAACTTTAAAATTGTTTGGGATTTTCTGCCTGAGTATTTGGTTTTAACCGTCGATGGAGATTTAAATTTGCCACTCACAATGTTTAATAATTTTTATTCTCTTATATGTTAAGAATTTAGTGACTATTATCTCTGTAACCAGGGGGATCTCTAAATGAGCCCATTTAAGTAGTGTTTAAGTGTATTATGTCATGTGATTTTACCATATGACAAAGTAATGTTCGCACAATTATACTGTAACCTAGATTAAATAAATTAATTTTTAAATCTAGAGTCCTTCTTCATTCGTGCCAAGAGTCAATTTCTTGCTACTG
This sequence comes from Araneus ventricosus, assembly GCA_013235015.1. Classification (NCBI taxonomy): domain Eukaryota; kingdom Metazoa; phylum Arthropoda; class Arachnida; order Araneae; family Araneidae; genus Araneus; species Araneus ventricosus. The sequence continues at coordinate 35,687 of BGPR01014196.1, read as the reverse complement.
TTTCAGATAGGCTGGCTTAATGTTATCTAGGAGATATTTGCACTGCTGAGATGTTTATTTCTTTATGACTCCTACCTGTTGAATGATTATGTGTTGAGATATAAAAAAATTGACCAATGTACTGACCGATAAATCTATCACAACTTTTTGGAATGAAAAATGGAATGATAAAACCTTGATATAGCAAAAAATCAAATGACATGAAAACAGAATCACAGCGTAAATACTGCAATGTGTGGAAACAATAAAGTCATTGGCTATGTCTGTATTGATCAATATGTAATATTTCATTTTAAAATGGAGAGTTACAATATCAAAATAATTGAGTGCTCGGAGGGTTAATAATGTTCAACTTACTTTCACACCAGTAACTGTAACAGGAAAACACTTTGATAAGGTTTCTGGTGTCCATTCTGCAGGATTCAGTTTATTCAAGTAACGTATCTGTTGTTTAGCAGCATATGTAAGTAGGTTGGATTCTAATTCATATTTGAAGTACTTCCTTTTGATAATCTGTTTCTTAACAAATGATTCATGTTCAACACTTTGCCTGTAACATAAAATATGACATTAACTCTTAATAGGAAGTTTAAATAAACAGATTATTAGATTTGTTACATGAAACACAATTCTTACATCAACATTTTTACCATATACATTGCCGATGTCACTCTTTGGGGTTGCTTGTCAGAATGTCTGGATATCACCAATCTGTTTATGTTTTGTATCTCTAAACCTCCCTACTGTTAATCATCGCACAACTCTCTTTAGTAAACCTAGCATTATTTTTGCAGGGACCACAATTCTGGGAGAGGGGCAACCACCTCCCGCCACCATCATTTTGATTTTTTTTCTTCTCCTTTGTTTTATTTTTTAAGCACTGTAAGGAATTCAAAAGTAATCTTTGTTTTTTGATATCTTACTATATTAAAAAAATCTTTTAATATATATATATATACATTTTTTATGGTTCCTACCTATTTTTGAATGATTTTTCTTTTTTTAAAAAATTGGAAACAAATTTTGCTTTACAGTTATGTTATTCTTCATAATTTTAACACGACTTCAAAGAAATTTACTGGAGTCTATGCTTTAAATTAAGCTGGCTGCTAACAAGTTACAAAAAACTAAGTATAATTGTTATCAGTAAAAAACAAATAAATATTCCTCCCCTGCAAATATTAAAATTAAACTTATGTTTAATAATAATATAGAAATGTATTATGCTGTCTTTGTAATTTCTAAACTTTTACTTTCTACAACATTCTCTTTAACCTACAACTTATCTTTAAATTATATAAGGGAAAATGATTAAAAATGCACACACAAACAAAATGTCCATATTTAAAAAGAAAATTACTTCTTACTGAATAGAAAACCTATTATTGTACCAAAAAATTCCAAAACCTTATTCAATTTTTAAAAAGTAACAAACCATTTAAAAATCAGTCAGTACCCACTGGTATCCTAATCTTTTTTGTTAAAGAAACCAAAATTTGAGATTATTGAATAAAGCAGATTTAAAAGTCTGTGTATCTAAATAAATCAGAAGTTCAATTGCTTATTCAAAATAATAGTCCTATTCTTCGTTTTAAAAGAACACATGCAAATTATAAAATAATGCAAATATGTAATTTTTTCTTAAATAATGTATACTATATTCTTATTGCACTTAAACAAAAACAAATTTGCTTTACTTTTTAAATATAAATAGAAAAACCATTTTAACTGATAAATTTTTAATCACCTATGAGGATATTTTCTGATAAATACCTATTTCACATCACAGAGTCATATACTTTTAATAGATCAATTATGATTATAGTTGTAAGAGTACACAACCTGTTATCTTCTCTCTATATATAAAAGGCAATGTTTGTGTGCAATGTTTAGACCAAAATATTGCACTTTCAGCGCTGAAATTTGGCACACAAGGTAGTACTAATGCACTCAAAGTCCGATTTTTAAAATTCAATCTAGAAAACTTTTTAATTAATATTTTGTGGTTTTTTTGAGTGATTTTTCATGCTTTTTTCTCCATTACATTGTTTCTAATAATCTTATCAAAAAAATAGATACACCATAAGAAAGAACAAACAATTTCCATTCTAACGAAGTTTATTTTACAAGTCTAAAAGTTTGTTTCAAATGAAAAAGTTGCCATAAAATATTTTCTCTAATTTTAATAAATTTTTTAAAATATTTTTTTGTTATAATTGTGTCAGCCTAACTGAATTATTACTCCATTTTAGCAGGCAAACCAATTGGTTGCAGCGAGAATCTAGAATTTTTTTTTGGTAAAACCACAGTGTACGGTACATCCCTCGCCAAGCTGGAGCCAAATCATGGAAAACTCGCCAAACGTCCACCATGTCACTACATTTACCATGCCGTCTGCCATTGGGTTACCACATTTAGCGATTTATCGCCAAAATAATTCAAGTTTGGCGCCATAGGGTCAGGTGGGATAAAGTGGTCATACATCAAATAAAATGCTCTAACTTTGTAATGAATACTGGTATGAATGTAATTTTTAAAAAATTTTAGCTTTGAATAGTTAAGAACTAAGTTTAACATTCAAAATTATACTAATTGCAACACTTTAGTAAGAGAAAATGCCCATTTTGTTTGTTCATGTAGCAGTTTGAAGTTGGAATATCCAATTTAACTTCTCTCCTAAATTTTCTTTAATTAAGTTTTCATTAGATTGATTATACAGAAAGCTTCAGACAGCTCTCAAGAATACTTCCTCATTAACAGATAAGCTGGATTAATTATAGATATCATTTTAGAGTAATTTAATTAAGATGGGGTAAAGTGGTCATAGGGATAGGCTTAACGCGCATCACTGTTTTAACATTATACTCAAGCTTAATTTGTTAGACAGATGTTAGTTAAATATTAATTTAAGATATATTACAGATTATAATTAAAGATATGAAACTGGGTACCCCTAATTTTTATGCCAAAATCATCACATAACGAATATAAGAAATCAGTCAGTTGCAAAAAAGGAATGTACTTTCATGCTACCTTTTTATTATTTATAAAGGAGATCATTTACATGAGCAATAGACTAAAGGTAGTGCTAAAATGGACTTAAGGTAAAGGTTTTATCCAATTTTTTTTTTAGATGTGCAAAAACCCGTTCTTTTAATTTACGATGGACACGGAAGTTATATGACTTATGGAACAGTGAAAAAAAGGGCTATGCATAATTAACTATAATTTTATGCTTACTACCATACATTAGTCATGTTCTCATGTCCAGCCATTAGATGTTGGGAGTATTTTCTCTTTAATAAAGCTTGGAAATGGATCTTTTAAAAAATCGTCCAGGGAAATTGATTGCAGGATATTTTACTAAGTATTTTCCCTTAGTAAAGACCGCAGTTTAAAATTATGAGGTCCATTAGCCCTCATGTTGCTTCAAAACGGGATGTTAATATAATTAAACTAAACTTCCCGTAGTAAAATATTCTTTTAAATTTTTTAAAAATATTATAGATTGTCTTTATCCAAAAAATGCAATCAATGATTTTAAAGGCCATGGACTGTTTCCTATTAATAAGTAGGAAGAATGAAGCATACTATAATATCTGAAACAGATGTTCAACCTACCATAGTTAAGTCTACTGTCAGTTTGAATAGAAATTCAGAACAAGGGCCTTCGCATGCAAATAGTTTAAATTTAGAACTTGAGGAAATTTAAGGTATAGCTGATAACATAGTTTTGCCTCTAAAAGATTTGACATCTGGATGAGCTGTTCTTACAATTCTATAACCACTTGTTTCAGCTATACATAAAGTGGCCATATAGGATTCAAGAGGGGAAAAAAAGGAAACAAGTCCAAAAGCAATAATGAAGGCCTGACTGAAGAAATAATAATAAAACAACTACAAAAAGAAAGAGATGCAAGAAAACAGTTAAAAACATGCAAAGAAAAACTTGATAAAAAGCAGAAAAGGTCTTATTCAGTTAAGTGAATCCACAATTGTAAATTATCAATTATCACAGTATTTCTGTGGGATGTTGGCCAAACCTCCCCGGGGGGGGGCCCAATCAAAGAGCTTATTGGACTGGTATTTGATGAAATAGATTTGCTGTCAATAAAATATCTACAACTTTGGACTATTACACCTTTTCTGAAAATCATAACATTGTTGGAATTGAATTCTTGATGAGCTAACTTTTGGTCATAGGTAATAAAAAATGTATAAATTGATCAAATAAACTGATTTTCTTTTAAAGTTGAAACTATATTGAGTTTTGATAAATATTTTTAAAAACTCTGCTAACTTATAATACGTTTTTATGCTTATTTTTTAACTATGACCACTTTACCCCACCCTATAAAGTAAAGTGGTCATAAAGATATGACAAAAAGAAGGTGTCATAAAATTGTTTAAATCAATTATTTTTTCCCCAAATTTTAATGCAATGTGTTCTTCAATAATGCAATGTAAAATAACAACCAAAAAATGTTAAGTATTTTAACAGAATATATGTAAAATAACAACCAAAAAATGTTAAGTATTTTAACAAATTCTTATATTTATAATCCACCTAAGTTAAAAAATGTGGATTTTATGACCACTTTACCCCACCTGACCCTACCGTACACTTTGGTTGGGCCTTTTTTTTTTTACTCAGTTTAAATTCTAATAGCATTGTTTGCATAAACTTTATAATTTCTTTGTTATTTTTTTAAAGATTAACTTCACTTGATGTCATTATACATATATTTGTTTCATTTCATTTTTAAAACTTTATTTTATGTCATTCTGGGCTTTTTTTATTTTGTTGAAGACATTATGCCATGGGCAATGCCGTGCACTTACTGCTAGTATATTATGTACTTAAAATTTTACTTATTATAGTCTTTTATTTCAAAGATATTAACAACACACACTTGATCTTGCAACTGAGGTTAAAATATGATTGTTTAACCATTTTCATTTAACTTGAAAACATTCTGAAAAATTCTTTTATGGTAGAAGAATTGTGGGAAACTAAAAACTAATCAATTATTACATAAAATATTGCATAACATTTTAAATATAAACTCTTACAGAAAATGGAAATACTACTTAGACATAAAATTTTATTCAAGCTCTTAAAAAGTACATTACAAATCCATGACAACTGGAAATGAATATGTTTACAAAAATATAGAGTTTATTAATATTTACAAATTACAGAACATCATAATAGGAAAAAAAATAGTTAAAAGACAGTTTAAAAAGGACTAAAATTTTAGATTTAAATTAGTTCTATCAAATTTCTTCAATAAGTCTTTTCATCCAATATTTATGAAGTGTTTTAAGTTGGAGTATTTAATTTTAAAAAATGTAACAAAGAATATATCTATAATTCATTTTTATTTGACATTTTACTTAGACCACTGTTTTCATTTTGGTCATAATTAAAAAAAAAAATTAACATGAAAGTAAAACATACTTCAAAGATATTCATAATTCAAGTGAAACATATTCAATTATCTCAAAGCAATTATCCTCATCCAATTTTATGTGTTGACGAACACAGTTCATGAATTTTGTCCTAAAAACTGGAAGGAGTATTTAGAGCCCCAACTTCATTTATTTTCTCTAAAATTACTACAATCAATATATTTAAAATATCGTAGTCATTCAGGCAAAATTCATTAAAATTGATTAATGAATTATATTTAAATTCAAAAATTATTAATCATTTAATAATTTTTGACGAAATACTGCAGTTGATTAGAATTTGCAATTTAATTATTTTGCGATGCTACCTAAACATCAGTAAACCAACTGTAGGAGCTAGAAATCTGCAAAATAATTGCTACTATTTATCATAACGACTCATAATTATTTAAGTTTAAATTGATTATGTTTCAAAACTATAGTTTTGGACTTGGTGCTTTTGCTTGAACTACGACGATATGAACATGCTTGTATTGCACAAATGCTGAGCATTGCAGTAAAATCCACTTTCAATTCTTCGAGCGACAAACATTCTTTTATATTGTGGTACTCAATTTTTCATCCCCAAACAATTCATAAAAAGAAGTTAAATGTGATCTTACAAACCTTTCAATTTCTTTTTGTTCCACAGTTCTTGCTATAGCTGTTCCAAAATCATCTTCTCTAGTAAATGCTTCTTCAACAGATACTTCATCAAATTTTTCATTCGTTTTAACTCGTCTAACGAGATCTTGGAAATTTTGAACATCACAAAACTCATCAGTATCAAATTGTGTTACAGTTTTAACTTTACCTTCCAATAATTTAGATCCTCGTCTAAATGGATTTCTCACAAATCTTTTAATAATAAATGGGTGAGAAGAAGTTCTGAGGAAATTTGTGGATAGGGTATAACTTCGTGACAGCATCCTGACATACAGTTTAACGCATTACAGGAAATGTCCTCAGTAATTCATCTCCGCCCAATACGCATGGCGAAATGTAAATAAATAGAATGCAGTGAAAGTAGAAGTTCTGTTATAATTTTTCTATTGAGAAACCACAGAGAAAGAGTACCAGAGGTCTCACTCGGGAGTTTGGTTAACTATCGCAGCGCCACCTAAGCCTTACAATCGAACTACAAACCACAGAGAAACCATAAGACGACGCCATATTGGTTTTTATCACAGAGCTGTGTAGAATCTTTCTACTTCTCAAATCATAACACGACGCCATTATTGTATCGAACGAAAACTAACCGAAACTCCGCCATGTTGTGTTGATGCTTGTCAATTTCACATACTATTTTTTATAATCAGGAGTTTTTTTCAGGATTAGATACTTTATGTAGAATCAAGACTTGGGACTATTCCAGTTTAGTGAAGGTTATTGTCTGCTTCCTCATTCAAGATTCCTGGAGATGAGAACGGTAAGTTTAAAATGCGTTACAGAATTTTTATGCGATGTTATTTAAATAACTGAAAAACTTCTAATATTTAAAATACTTATTTTCACTTTTTGTATATAAAATAATAAAATTTTGTTTTATTTTTGTGCAGTTGCTGAAGCATATTAAAATGCCTACCATATGGAATAATCTGAGAAAAATGTGCATGAATTGTTTAAATTCTTTGTAGTCCTTTTTTTTTTGACAGATTTATTTCTACATAGTATGACTTGGCAATTAAAATAATTTTAAGAGATATTAATGGAATCCTTGCTTATTATTCTCAGAAAAACTTATTATAATTATTGCTATGATGTATTGTGAACTGTCAAAGTAATTTACAAGTTAAAATTCTTTTATCAGTAATTTAATATTGAAATACAGCTGAAAATCATAAATATTGCATTTATAATTATATTAATTTTGAGTGGTAAGTTTTAGTTGAGTTTTTATAGTATGAAAATTGTTGCTGTTATTTGTGCCCTAAGTTGAAGTAATATTGAGATGTGTATTTGGTATGTGTAGCTATATCCAAAGCAAGCTTTTTCACAAATGCCTACTGTGAAATAGAATAAAATGAACTGATTAAATATCTCTAGTCTGTTTAATGTTTACACTTATTTATTATTATTACATACTGCTTATTAGTATCTTAGAAATAATTCAGTATCTTAGTATAGCATCCTTATGCAAATTTCAATTCCCTTTTAAGAAGATTCTTATTTTTATTAGTATTTATTTTTAACATCGTTTTCCAGAGGCGAATTAAAATATTAATTCTTATTTGTGTAAATAAAATGTAGGAAATTTGTTTAATAAGCATATTAGCCAATACTAGTTTAGTAAAGTTATCAAAATATTTTGATCTGTTTTATTTAACGTCATATAAGAAAATTAATTGATAATGGCTGAAGGTGAATATTTTATTCATTTATTACAATGAAGTGAAGTCTTTAATAAAAATGAATTGGTTTGTGTTATATAAATGGAATCTACTAGAAATTTGTTTCTTTTTTCAGGCAGTCTGTCAATGTTGGAGCTGTTTTGTCTTCAGGATGGCTGGTCATATGAAATGCACCAAGATTTTCTGGAAATTTGTCTGAAAATGAGAAGAACTCGCATATTAGGTTTAGAACTTTTATGTGAATCTTACAAAGAGTCAGTTTCTAAGTTATCGTTACACTCTTTATGCTAACAAAATTTTATTTTAAAAAATTCTCTTCTTTTATTTTTTAAAATTGCTACAATTTTTTATAAATGCCAAATTCATGATGCATATACCTTATCCAACTTCAGTTCCTTTGAAAAAAAAAATATTTTGTGTTATAAGCTCTGTGGTCTCAGATAATTAAAAAATGATTGTTGATATATTTTATTATTAAATACTTTGAAAATTGTTTTTCTTGAATAAAGTATTTCTAAGTATTTAAACTAGCAATGTGTATATTAAAAAAAGTACAGATACAAGATTAATACTGCTTTAAATTTTCATACCAAATTTCCTGTCAATTGTTTCATTCATATAAAGGTGGTCCAAGTCTTGTAGATACATAAATTTAAATCAATTTAACCATTTTTTTTTATCTCAGGTGTATAAATTATGTGTTTTATTGATTGCATTAATTATAAATATAGTGGTCTAAGATAATTAAAAAATGATTGTTGATATATTTTATTTTTAAATATCCTGAAAATTGTTTTTGTTCCCACAGATATGAGATTAATACTCCTTTAAATTTTCATACCAAATTTCCTGTCGGTTGTTTTATTCATTCATACAAAGGTAGTCAATTTTATCATTTTTTTAAATTTAAGGTGTGTTTATATGTTTCATTGATTTTATTAATTATAAATAATGAAACTTACAGGATGCATATGAATTTTTCCACACAATTATATTGAATGTCAAAAGTTAATGGTAGATGAGACTAAAATTTTAGGAAATCATACAGTTTTTTGGATTTTAAAGAATATGATATCAGTAAATAATCTGACTTAAAGTAGCCAACAAATAATTTGTTTCAATATTTTGTCAATTATCATGAATGTTTTGAGTCTAATTTTAATTTATGTTCGCAAAGAAATAGTATTGCCAAAAAATTCGTTGTCTTAAGCAATGTAAATATAGAGGTTTTTTAATGATCACCTAGAACACAAAGAGGAAGCACAATGTTTTTTTTGTTTGTTTTTGTTTCCTCTTAGTTCAAATTATGAACCATGATTTCAAATCCAACACAAGTTCTAAAAATAAGTTAAAATATGTTCCCCATTTTTTTTTTTTTTTTGATGTTATTATATTTCAGCTTGCAAATGTTTTTGAAAAAAATTTGTATGTTGTTACTCAAAAATCATAATAGAACACACCAATGCTAGGTAGAATGTTGAGATGCATCGGGAGTTCTAACTCCTGATAGGGCCACCCTAGGTGCTAAGTTCATTCAATTAATGTCTAGCTATTGTTTTTTTTATAACACTTTCTTATTTCGAATATTTTTATACTATATATAACAATTAACTCTGGTTTCTAGGCAGTATTTGCTATAAATGTTATGTTTTGTAACTTATTATGCTTGTTCAATAAAATGTGACATTGTTTTAAGTATTTTGTATTTATTATAGCATCTTGTTCCATAACCATATAAAGGTATTTAATTTTTTGTGGGAGGGGGTTGGAAAAATTCTGAAAAATTATCTTCACAAATGAATTTTCTCTGTGAAAATTACATTCTACCAATATTTCTTTATCTTAAAGAATTAATGTGTATTTATTAAAAACTGTTGAAGTTTTAAAATATTCTGAAAGAGATAGTATAATAGTTACTAAAGCAACAAATGTAATTTCTTGCCGAGTTTAAGAAAATTGCAAGTGAATTAATTACGTATATTCTATCAATTTTAGTATCTTGAATAATAATGAATGTGAATTTATTAAAAATTAATTTATTGTTGAAGTTTAAACATATTCCGAAAGAAGTAGTATAGTGATAACACATTAAAATCAAATTTTAGGTTAAAAAAATTCACAAATGAATTTTCTTTATGGAAATTAAATTCTATTAGTTTTTAAATCCTGAACAAGAATGAATGTGTATTTATTAAAAATTATTGATTGTTTAAGTTTCAAAATATTTTGAAAGAAATAGTATAATATTTACTAAAACAACAAATTTAATTTCCTGCAGAGTGTAAGAAAATCACAAGTGAATTTCTTTTAATGAAATTATATTTTATCAATTTTTGTGTCTTGAATAATATTGAAGGGAATTTATGAAAAATTAATTTCCTATTTGTTTAAAAAATTTATGATCTGAAAGGACTTCTCTTCAAAAAAGGATAAATGAAATGATTAATATGACAAAAACTTTAATCTTCTTAAATTATACATCCACACGCTATAAATTATTGGTACCCTAGGAAACAGGCAAATATTTTAATGTTTTGAATGATATTCCAAATTTACTTTTAATTTCTGTATTAAAGAAAAAGTCAATTTAGTGAGATATTTATAATAATTATATAAACTATAATAAATGGCATTATTATTAAAACAATAACATTTTTAAATTAATATGTATAAAAAAATTAACTATTCATAAATTTAATAATCGTCGGAAAACGAGTTGAAAATCCAATAAATGCCCAATTATTGTTTATATCGTTGTCATGACGATAGGAAACGGCTTCGTTTCCTCTTGCGTCACGGTGACGTATTCCGATTAGTTCCACTGTAACGCATTGGTGGCGTACTGTCTATGTGAAGCGTAATGTTAAAAAAGTTGCCATTAGGGTCTATGGGAGTGAGACCTCTGATTCTACTTCTCTGTGTGAGAAACCACCCTAATGGCACAGAAGTTAGTATGTTTCAAGATTCACTGCCGTACAGTATAGGGATGACAAATATTTGACGAACTGTTATTTTGTACGCAATATCAAAAAATCACAAATACCAGTAATGAATACTACTGTCGAAAAGGCGTGATTCAGTCATTTTTAATTAAATGTACATAAAGTTTGTTTTAAATTTTAATTTCATATCTTTTTAATATTCTTTTGCAAGGTTTTAGTTCTATATACTGTCAACAGATGCCGCCATCAAAAAGTAATCTAAAAGCTCTCACAATCACAAATGTATGAACTACCTACCCCTACACAGGGGGGCATCAACACACCCACTCGAGGGTAGTAGTATTTATATTTAATATCTTCGTTAAATTTTGTTAATTATAACTGAGATACACAAAGGTAGTTTAGTTGGATTAATGCAATATCCAAATTTTTGGGAGAAAGTATGATGCTGCTGCAGTTATTGTTGATCTTTCACGTTTACCAAATAAAAACTCTTTGATTTCGAAAGCTAAAATAATTCTGACAAAGTTTTTTTGAAGGAAGGAAAATCACTGTCCAATTCTTCGCTCCCAGAAGAAGAGAGTACGGAAACTTCGAAATCTCTTTAACGTTGTACGAAAAATTTGAAAAAGCGATCCACTCAAAGACAAAGGTCCTACGTTGTTCAACTAGCAAGAGTTCTAGCTGGAGCAAGATTGTAAAGCAAGAATTGTAGTTATTTGATTTAACAGAAAATCGATAATAAAATGTTATAAAACTGGGTGAGTCTTTGAAAACAATTCCTCTAACATCTGAAGCTGAGAGGGCATTTTCTGCTGCAGGGTTGTTCATAGCAAAGCTAAGAACTAGGCTGAGTGATAAGAGCATAAATTGCATATGTTTTCTTAAATCATACTTTAAAAATGAATAATTAGTATACTTTATTTGTATTTTGTAGCTCAATATATAAAGGAGTATAAACTTTAGAATATATGAATATCCTTATTTTGAGTAATTATTATTGATATCAATTAAAAATAATTAATTTTTAGATTTTTTTCGAATTTTGATGCATTCCCGGGAATGAATGTTATGTTCCCGGGATTTCTCGGGAATGAAAAAAGGGCGGGAAATCAGAAACTCTAATGCCAACAGTCCCTTACTTTATATGCATGGTTGAAAACATATCTCATGCCATTTATGCAGATTACGGGTAAGAAATTGCACAATTATAAACTAGAACTGAAAGTAAATTAATTTTATATTAGGTTCATAAAATATTATTAATAAACTCATTAATAGAGGAACTGGTGTAAAAACGGGCACTGGTGTAAATATGGGCACCCCTCCCAAAGTGGCTATGGGAGGTGCTAAAGACTGGCCTCCAGGATTGTAGATGGTGCTACTTGTTGGTATAAGATAGCAGAGAACAGTTGGAACAATTCTTTCAAGTAGTGTGGATGCAGCGTGAGTTATTGAGCGAATTGGTGTTGTTCTGGACTGCAAACTTTTGACTGGTATGTGAAATCGTTTTCTTTTCATGTTCTTATGGTTAGTTTAAAATAATTTTACAGTGATATCCGGAAAGCAGAGATCCTAAGCTACTTTTAGAAGCACTCCTTTAGTCACACACGCGTTTTGGTTACATGTGATAGCGGCCATCTTTCTTAGGTTTGGTTGGTGTAAATATGGGTACCCTTTCAATGCCAATTGATGAGGCTGCTAAAACACCGAAATGTTCTCCGAGAACTTCAAATACAGTTTCTCCGTTCGACATATCTCCTGTCCCCAACATTAAGAAGAGAACCACTACTCGTGGACGCAAAGCAACAAGGTCCAGCCTCATCACTGGATCACCATACAAGGATCAGTTGACCAAGTCTCTTGAGAAAAGTGCTCCCAAGAAAACGTCCTTGAGTGTTCCCGGGGTAAGAAACCGGCCATGGGGCAGGGGTGGGAAGACCAAGGGCCTTCAAAAAAAGAAAATTCGACCCACGAAACGATACGATTCATCATCGGACTCATCAGACTACTATGATCCTCCCCTTGTGGACAGCGATGATGATATCAACCTGGATATCAACGATGGGGATAAACCAGACTCGAGGAAGGCAACTTGCATCTTTTGAGATGGAAAGTTCTCTGAAGACACTCGCGGGGAAGTGTGGGTTAAATGTGTTATGTGCCAAATGTTGGCACACTTAGATTGTGCCGGGGCTGAAACAGCCAGTTATGTTTGCGATTTCTGTAAATAATTTTTTTCTGTAATAAATAAATTCTCTACTATTTTGTATTGTTTATCCTGTTTTAAAACATTTTAAACTAATTTTTGCGACTCTTTTGGAGAGGGCCCATATTTGCACCCCATTTTTTCTGGTGCTTTTTTAAAAGCTTTTTGTAAATCTTCGTTTTCGAATTGAAATAATTGGTATTAATCATTGTTTTGCCTCCTATCATCTAGTAAACTTGTAATAGTTGTCAATGAAGGTCAAAAATTCAAAATTTTTCAAAATGAAAGTAACTTTAAGTCAAAAACAAAAGAGGGGGCCCATATTTACACCTTTTCCTCTATAGATAAAAATGGATTAAATTTGAAAAGTTCTCAACGATCGAGTATTATACAGGAAACTGACTTCTTTTTATACATTTTTATGTATATAATTTGTCTTGTAAAGATGAAGTTTTGTAATGGATTTTTTCTCTCCCTTCCTTATGTACTATAGTCATGAAATGAAATTTTTTACGCTTATGAAGTAGCGTTAATAATATGCTTTAACGTAGGACTACGTTCCTCCCATTGAGGTCTCAGGAAGGAATTTGATTCACACGCCAAAACGCCACAAAAATCGTTGTATAGGAGATCCTCTATATCTCGGTAGCTACATATGTTAAAAACATAACTATTGTCTTATTTTAGAGTAAAGGGTAACAAAAGAAGTTAAAAAAATTGAACATCGGAATTGTAGTCGGAAGTAAACAAAGAAACTTCGAGAAACAAAAGAGTCACGCGAGTAAAGTAATCCTACGCCTTTAACATCAGCGGCTGTTTGAAAAAGACAGCCTCCCGTCATTTTTAAAAATATTTCCAGAACTTGATTATCAGTCAATCGATGAATATAATATTTTGATTCCAAAGCAGTGACGTCACCCGTTAGGGAATTTGAGGAAATAAATTAAAATCGAAAATGATCAAAACCAAAAAATTTTTCCGCTTTTATTCCTTCTCAAGATCATTTTAAAAAATTGCATTTATTAAATCTTTTATTGAATAGTTGTGTCGTCAAAGGTACCAAATTGAGTAGTAGATAGATTAAATATAAGGGTGTATTTATTTTCATTCACACTCTTAACTCGAATAGATGTTTTTCATACGAGATCACATGAATATTATAAGTTCTTGAGGCATTTATTTCTAGATCTAAAGAGAGTAAAATGTTTGTATATTCGTTTTTTTATCAGCTTCATTATGCTAGCAGTTTTCTTGTGAATCATTTGGAGCTGCAAGCATTTGCAACGAAGAATTCTTCCAATCCTGCTGCAATTCCGAATTCTCAGAATTTCATCTGATTACGAATACGTTTACTAAGACCACAAACATGGGACTTCTGCGTCAGATAACGAAACCAGGTAATAAAACTGATGACAGAAGGTTATCTTTCTTTGAAATGTCGGCATGGTGCTAAATGTTCTAAGCTTGATTTCAATGTGATTTTTACATTATTTTAATTCAACAGTGCTGTTGGGAATGACGATGGTGATAGATGAATGCCAGGCTGTCATCACCAAGTATCAGAAACATTGAAGTTTTCTCTAGAATATTTGCAACTTTGGACAAAAAAACGATGTGTTTCTCGATTGATTTATTCCACTGCTAATGAAATACTGATTCAGATTCCACGACAACTACTCCACAAACACTACTACAGGTCCTCAAAATTCATTTGATATTTAGATGATTTGTAAAAATACCTTGAGATTTTCTGAAAAGTAGTAATAACTATAACAAAATCTTATAGTTCTCAAAATGATGAATTATATTTCGTGCACCAAAACTACAGAATATGTAACAAAATTAAAGAAAAGGAAATCCAGAACCACGACGACGGTAGTGAATTCGTAGAAAGTTTAGGAGATAATAATTTCCAAATGAAAGAAACGTGAACATTTATATCCTTTGGCTTACAAAATTCAAATCTGAAATGATTGGTTGTGCTGAAGAAAGGCAAACATATTCCGATATAATGCAGTGAGTTTGCAAGACCAAGTTCTGTTCTTATTTATGAATATGGATGCCCTCTCTCATGATTTTTTTGCTGTTAAGAATGGTTTCAAAATTATGAGAACTTATTTGTCTCTAAAATTGGATTTATTATATAACATTTTGTAGCACAGGTGTAGTTTTGCACCTACCACTAAATGTTGTTTTCTTCAGCTTTGCTTGGTTATTTTCAGATTCTTATTGTGTTAATAGTGGATTCGAATAAGAAATGGTTAGAAGTCTTTTTTAAAATTCTGTGCGTGGTGGTGCATGACCAGTGTTATCACAATTGGGTTGACTTGTATGGAAATAAATACAGCGGCGAGCATTAAATACATATTTCGTTGTTCGTGGGAAAACCCACGGCATCAGACGCAAACGATTTACTCTAAAGTCAATTATCAGGCAAGTTGATGTGGTTCTTTTGCAAAGGTCCAAGCATCATTAAAACGGAACGACTTTGATATACTTTTTTTACATCACTGGCGATAATCAGGTATTGGCAACTTTTGTAAACTAACCAGATTTATCTATATCGTTAAAGTCCGCAAAAAACGAAATATCATAATGGGTCTTGTTCAGGCTGTTGAAAAAGTCATAAAATAAATTATCTTGGTGATACCCGTATATATCAATGTACCTAAAAGTATGGAATTAATCTTATGATTCCACTATATAAAGTTCAACAACAATGAAAAACTTTTAGAGTACAATCAAAATAAGCAATTAATGTAAATAGTAAATGCTTCACTTAATTTTTTATGGGCATACTTATCATTAATCAGATATTTCCCCGTTATCTAAATACTTAAAGGCACGCTAACGATAAAATTTTCGAGTCAGAGCCAAGGGATACCGCCAACGATGAGTACCGATGTCGACGTAGGCAGATTAACTCAATATTTTGAAAGCGCCATAAAATTGTCGCCAGGTAGTCTACCCATAATATCGAGCTGTACTTACAAAATCCTATGATTCACCGTATAAAGTTCAACAACAATTTAAGAAAACTTTGGGAAATTGCAAACCTTCAAAAGGTAATGTGTGCTAAAATGAGTAAATACTTCTTGGTACGTAAAAGACTTAACATCTAATTAGTAGATATTTTCCCGTTGTATCTTAGTAGCAGCATAACGATGGTACCGATTAGACCAGGATACCGCCAATGATAGTAAAGTACCTAGGCGTGGTGCTTGGCGACAATTAACTCTTTGGCGCCCACCAGCCTGGCGACGACTGATTCCAGTAATGGAAAGTACCTAAGATTATACATAACGAATCTTAAAATTAAAACATGTTTCAATTTACATCAAATAACCTTAATGAAATTTTTCAAGAAAATATCGAGGTTTGCAGCAGAAATGCTACGCAATGGTCAATAATTCTCAGCTAGAAGAAAGATTGAGAAGCAGCACCCAGATAGCAATTTTGGTTGCAGCAAACTTACTTACAAATTTGTCATGACAAGGTGCAAGTTTGCCTAGAATTAAATCATGACAAGTGTACGAAGCTTGCAGTGGCTTGCAACCTGCAGTTAACAAGCTCAAGTCACCATGAGAGAACAGACTTGCTTAGGTTGCAAGTATCGACTCATTTTACAAAATTATAGCAAAAAAAACAGAACACAGACACAACCAGGATAGAGGGGAACTCGCGACCTCGGGACAGAGCGGGGACTAACCGTTGTTGAGCCAGCTAGACTCTAGAGAGGAGGATGAATTTCAGCAAACATCGTTCGATGTGAATTCATTATTGATTTATTTTAAACTATTTTCTGGTTTCATTAATTTTTTGAGTTGGGGAATACAGTTTGAAGTCAAAGGAGAGCGATTTTCCTTCAATAGTTTGCTAGTGAATAAATTATGAAATTAGAGTTCAAAAAAGTAATTACTTTAAATGCGGAAAATCTCATAGTTATTATTTTAAAACACACCATTTTTTGTAATTTAATTTTGTTTTATAAACGTTAAAAATTTCAAATAAAAATAAAAAAAAAAGAAAAGGCGATATAGTTTTCTTTAAGGAAATTGATATATTTAGTAAAAGATGGAAAATGCTTCAAAAATTTTTTTATAAAATTATTTTTTCTAAATTATCATTATTTATTGAATTAATAAAAAGAATTACGGTCTAGGAGATGCTATTAAAATCGGATGTTTTTTAAACAGAGACAAAGATAATTATCTCTTTATTGTGCTATCTTTGCAGGAAGCTTGTTTTGCATACTTGCAAGTTTGATTTACAAAGAGGTGGCGCTACTTGTCACATCAGACTTGCTACAAGTTCGATTCAAGTTACGCCTCAAATTTTGCCATGACAAATCAAAATCAAACTGCCTGGGCTTATGACAAGTCAAAATCAAACTTGCTGCAAACTTACGTGCTATCTGGGACTTGATCAAGTAATTGAACTCTTCCCATCTGTAAAAAGATGCAGCATAATTACATTCGATGCCAATCCAATTGATTTAAATTTCAAAATTTGTACCTTTTAGGTCTTCGAAAGCCACGATGAGGTAAACGTATCTTATGTCAGAAAACTACCATAAAAACCAGTCGAAATTTAAATAGCCCAGTTCTTGATATAGCCAATATATTCAAATAGCCAATAGTATTAATTTTCCTAAATGATTTTGATAGAATTTTCCAAAATTACTTAACTAGAAAGGCTCCAAATTAAAAAAAAAAAATTGTTTAAAGAGTACAAATTTCTCACTTAAAACTAAATGAAAATAATTTTCTCTTTTCGGCAAATTAAAAATTATATTTCATATTCCAAATTCTGTTGTAGGGGTGCAAAAAGTTCACTCTTCGGGGCACTCCGTAACTTAAACGGCGTTGCTGTTACCTATGAATAATAATTGTTAGAATAAACTGCTTTAAAAAATTATGTTTTCATCTTCAATAGCACATTTTCTTTTGTTTCAAAGTGACTAGAAACATGTTTTTGATTTTGGATATGAGGTTAAAATAAATTGTATTGTGATATTTTAATCATTTTAAATTAAATTGTAAACATTTATTAGCATTCTTTGTTGGTGCATGCATTATGGATAACTAGGAAATTATAACGAAATTAAAATTTACATAACATGTCTGTAGGAATAAAATATTTTAAATTTAAATTAATTTAAAATTCTTACAAAAAGACAATATTAATTAGATGTACAATTTTACTGAGAGTACTATTGCATTAAAAGTACAAGATAACCAAATTAACGCTACTTTTGGGCAAAAATAGGGTTTGCCAATACTTATACTTTACAAGACATTGTGTTTTAAAAAAATGAAAAAATAAGCAGAATGGGACTAAAATTTGAATTTAAAATTAGTTTTACTTCAGTAAGATTAATTTTTTCCGAAATTAAAGAAATTTTTCAAGTAGCAATATTCTATTTTAAAAGCGTGGAAACTTGGAAAATCCTTTTTCCATTTTATTTGACCGAGCGGAGTGAGATCCTGTTTCAACTCGACGGTTCGGATTTCGTCTGCTTGTCTGCGAATTTGTTTATTACGGAGTCACGACCAAATGCGTTGTTCAGTTTTCTTCTAATTTGACATGAATGTTCCGTGAAGTCATAAAAAACAACGCACGTGTAAGCATTTTTATTTTTTGATTTTGTTTCAAGGTGGTGGACGTTTTAACGATTTCAATGTTTAGTGAGTCAGTGGCGAGTTTGACACTTTTAAAACATATGAGCCCTTTTGGAATGCGAAACATTTAATTGTTATTTAGCTAATACTGAAAAAAAATCAGACACTTGATTGTAATTTTGTGAATTCTGGTAAATCAGCGACTAACGTAAAAAATTCCAATTCGAAAAAAAAAATAAATAAAAATAAAATAGTGGCTAAACCTTTAAAGGCTGCGATGAAGATCAGATCTTAGATTTTTACTGTACACAGAACTAGTAGTAATTATTTTATACGCTTTACTAAGAGATTTCTGCCCGTCTACGACGGGCTTTTAGCTTGTCAACAATATCTCGGATCTGATTGTCACAAATTTACTAACGAAAGTTGTTGAAGAAAATCTCATGCAGATTGCCAGAGTGCTTAAGAAATAAAAAAAAAGCATGAAAAACAGAACTGATGAATCAATTTACACGAACTTTTACACGCCTTTTCCAAGTAAAAATAGTGCAAAATCCACTAACAGAAAAAAATGCATTACCAAATACAAAATAAAAAAATGATGAATTTATGTGGGATTCTGTTCAATTAAACAGAATGCCCACGGAAGGGTTACCTTTAAGGGGTAAGTAGATCGGATTTAAGTCTAGAGGATTGAAGGGTTTTTATTACATTAAATTTAGAACAAAATATTACATAAAATAAACGAGGAAACTTCAAATAAGTACAAAAACATTTATTTAAATATTATAGGGAGAATTTACAGGGGGGAAAGATATGTACACAGAAAGTTAACAGGAGATTTAACAATTTACATGAAGTCATGTTTACTACTGAGATAGATTAAGACTGGGAATAGATGTTAATGGTTAAGATAATTACTGCATTAGAGATTTAGAGAGTCATAAAGTAAGACGGGACATAGTTACCACGGCGGGAAGATCGGCGGCTTAACTGCGCCAACACTGATCTGACTTACATTATGGAAAAAGAGGGAATGAGAGAGATATGAGCTGGTCGGCTGCCTGTGGTGCGGTGCGCTGTTCTCAGTGTGCAAGTTAGTTTTGTCGGAAAAAAGAGGGCGCTGCTCTGACGCGGTCTGAGCAGATCTCTAGCTCCATCTATCGTCAAAAAATCATTAATCTAGCTCTTACATCTAATTTGCACAGTGATTAAATTATTCTTTACGGTAATATCCTACATTTATGAATGCTTAACCGTTCTTACACTGAAAAGTGTAAGAACGGTTAAGGAATATTCAATTCCAAAATTAAGAATATTAACCGAGCGCGGCGTGTATGAATCAACATAAAATAAAAAAGGAAGTTGTTAAACTCGGCTAAAAAACAAAAACAAAAAAATAGCAATAATATCCGTTGGATACTTTGAAGATCTTATAATTTAGCAAAAAGCAACACCCAGAGAAAAAAAGCAAACACAAAACCCCCGAGTTTCTGTTTCAAAGATAGGGGAAATTCGCCTTCCCTTTCAAAAACCGCAATGACAGATAGCACTTTGCGAATTCTAAGAAACCCTCCCCTGTTCCCCAAACCCTTCTGGACGAGAAACTCTAACCACGAAAGGGCTGCGGGTGGGAAACCAATCACACTGCGTCTGGTCTGAATCTCTTTTGGCACGTAGCCACGCCCACATTCCTGAGCGTTACTTCCATGCCTGGACAATTCTAATATAGATGAGTGAGAAATATACCCAAAGAAATTATTTCTATTCGACTTAAGGATATGATAAGGCCGCCAAACTTGAATATTTTCAAGAGATAACTCGCCCAATTTGGTAATAAATTTAACACGGTTAAAACCTAACGGTTGGCGGTCATCTTAACAGTTGGCAAAAGTCTCATGAAGTTGGCGACGAGACAGAAGCTTGATCTTAAGTCTAATCGAGTTTGGAATTTATTGCTTTTGCCTTTGAAGTATTTATCGCGAAGATTTACCTTTGGAAATAAGAAACGCAACTGCATTAGCAACCACTAATTTCTTGCCATTGTATAGGCGATGGAGGCTTGATTTTATGGGCGAAGCAAGCGTACTGGACCCTAGATTTCAAACAGAACAAGTTTTTGTGATCTGCCCACTTCTATACATTTTTATTCTTTTTTATATAATTTATGCCTAAAAATGTTTCATCGCTCTTTCAGCTTCACATTTTGCTTTCTTACTGCAGCTAATTGATTTTTTTATTGTGTTGATAAAAACATTCCGTTAAAATACTAATTTCATTTTGAAAGACATCTGATATAAATATAGTTCTATTGTTTTCATGAGCATGTTTCAACTCTGATATTGGATTTTGCATAGCTTTCGCTTCCGCTTCTGCATTAGAGTTCAAATTTTGAGTGAGATCACAGAACTGTAATTAGGCTGGTACCATACTTTTAAGACTAACCATTATTTCAATGACCTCAACGCAACTACTCAATCCAATGTTATTTTATATTATGTGATGAATAACCACAGCACACGAAGTTTGTCATATGAACTGAAGGGGCATTTAAAATCAAAGTGCAATTCATTCTCGACAATTGTAAATAACTTTAGGATTATATGGACATCCTTGCATTATAGAGGAGACTTGCCGAATTTGGACAGGTATCATAACTTCTATTTGATATATTTCTTGCCGAAGAAGTCGGTCATAAAATTATGAAAAGTAGAAGCTATAGTGTATGAGCAGGGCAGAGCAGAAAGCATATTTACGGATCCTACTATGGTTTGGATTGAGGTCGCTTTTCATTGGCTCTCAGCTTCACGTGACTTCGCTTGCTTCTGAATGATGTCATAGAAGCGCGCTTAGTTTGGATTTCGATTTTTGTATTAGCTATTGTATCATGGGGAAACTAAAATTATCTTTATCTTGAATTCATTATTCCCGTTAGAAATATCCAAATAATTGTAATTAAAAGATAATGTTGGTTTTTCCATGATACAATAGCTAAGACAAAAATCGAAATGCAAACTAAGCGCGCTCCTATGACATCATTCAGAAGCAAGCGAAGTCACGTGACGCTGAGAGCCAATGAAAAGCGACCTCAATCCAAACCATAGTAGGATCCGTAAATATGCGAGCAGAAAGGCAGGCCAAGAATGCATAAAAACATGGTTAAAGTTAAGTTTAGGGTACGGAGCCGTTTCTCCTTGCTTTGCATTGCCAACTTTTTGACACCAGGAGGAAGACGGTTTAGCGATATGTTTACATTTGTTTTGGTTGCGCAGTGACGTTCAAATTAGTGTCTGGCGAGCGCATCATTAAATTGGAGTTCTGCCCTTGGAAGATTCGCCTTGATTGGTCAGCTATGCGCTAATTTAAATTTTATTGGACGAGTTAATAGAATTTGCATATTTCGTTTGGAATTCAACTGTTTTAATTTTAACAATTTAGTTCGTGTGTTTTAAACAACAGAGGTGTTTATTATGGCTGCAATTTCTCGAATTTCTTCGACAAGATACAATTCATTAGGAAACGATGTTTCTGGAAAAATTAGAAGTATATCGACTTATTATAAACTTCTGACAACTGAAGCAAAAGTTGTTTTACAGAGGTGCACTGAGAAAAAAATTCTGGCAAAAAAACCATATTTGTATGGTAATGGTATTTCTGGTAATAAAAACAGAATTCTGGTGATAATCAACAAAATTTACGGTATTTAAATCATTTGTTTCATAATCTTACTGTTCGTTCTGGTAACGGTTTATGAGAATTTCTGGTTTTCGAAATTATGGCTCTTTTTACCCACCTGTTTAGTAAAATTACAACACTAAAAAGTTAATTTACCAGGAAAAACGGTTTTCATACCATGCACTTCGTTTTTTTACGAGAATCACGATAAAATTACCAGATTATTCTTCAGAAAGTATCGTTCATTTTACCATATGTTTGGAGATTTGACTATGCTGACCTGTCTGACATCTACCAAATACAATGGTAACAGGGCATTTATTTCTTTTACCATGCCGTATGGTAAATCTCAAATATGGCGGCACTTTGTTGGATTGAAGTAGATAACGTTCCTCCTCAAGTATACTAATATATCAGAGAAAAGAAGGACATTAATGAAGTGTTGAAGTGTGAAAACATTCTATACCCTCACGGATCAACTCATAGCGGCGTCTGTTTTATGCATCTGTTAAGTGCGTAGTGCAATTTACTAAAAGTTTCAGTTTGGAAATGAAGGAACGTTAAACGAAAAATCTTTCTCTGTTCGCTCGGCCATTTTTAGTATGACGGGACATTCTCGCGTTAGAGCTGATTTGGATATTTACATACCCATTGAAAATAGACATTAAAGAAAAGCTAAAGGAGTGGGGATTTGAAGAACTGGTAACAGGAGTTTACTGGTAAGAACTAAATTTTATTTTGAATTGATTTTTCGGTAATGTTGAATTAAGTATATATTATTTGTGAGTATATATTTAAATAAAATTTCTCATTTATTGAAAGTTAAAAATTTGACAGCTGGGTAAATTGAATGTCGAAGAAAAAATAAGGTAAATATATGCATACATATGTTCACAAGAATACTTTATTTACAGTTTCTTTTCATATCAATCATATTAAACGATTTTTGTCGATTTTTTTTTGTTTATGCCCAGTCGGTGGCCTCCGACCATATTACATTTGAATGTATAAATTAAAGGTAAAAATCTTTAAATAATTAGCAAATTCCTTAGCTCATGACTTTGTTTTTACAATGTGAAAAAAATGAAAATATATTGTTCACTTCCTTAATACATTTAATGTATACTTCATCGATGTTCTGCCAATAATTTAATGTTTAATTGCCGTTTATTTTTAAATACCTTTTCCTCAGAAGTGAATTACGTTTAAAGTTCGTTTTGCTACCGTTTCCTGAAATGAAATGTCGAAATTTTACTTTTTTTAAAAATTAAGATCATGAATACTGGGTTATTAAACAATTACTACAGACGTAGGAAGAAATGTTAAATTTTATTTCCATCTGTATGGTGAAAAGGAATGCGTCAAAATTATTCAATTTGCAATAGTTTTTTGTTACATCAGATAATGGTAAAAGCAAAAATTAAATAATTTGTTATTTCCTGTATTTTATTTGGAAACTTCTTTCATAAATAATATGAAAATTATCAAAATCAAGTGATCATAAGAACAAATTGAAAGTATGTTCCTATTACGTTTTTTTCCCTTCATAACTTGAACATCTTTCTATTATTTATACTGTGCTTCTTAACCGCTTAACTTAACAGCCAAGAATAATCGTGCATCGAATTATCGAAATTTTAGTCTTATAAACTAAAATTGAATCATTAATTAGCTTTATAATTTGACACAAAAAATATGTCGGATCCATAAACATCTTAAGTATCCTATACCTTCTTAGAAGAATGAAAACGACAGCCCCTTTCCAAAACAGGAGGGGTCATCTTATTAAATAGCAAAGAAAACTATTCAGTTAAGTGGTTAAAACTGTCATATCTAAAATTATATATTTTTTATGAAGAATATGGATGGGTGGAATATTTATAATTCTTTTTTGTTTTTGTCTTGTTAGACATTTAGTAAAAAATTAGCAATAAATTTATTTTCGGATCCGGGGATAGTAGAGTCCCTGGGTATTTTTCCAATTCCATACCGTGATCTTAGGTTGATTCGAACTCTCAAATGATTCGAACCGGATCGGAGCGCGTTTAGTCATCTGCGGTTGGCAATACTTCGAATGCAAATAGAACGGTTTTTTTTTATGCGCAACTGTAGTGGCGGTTTGTTGACATGTTATGTCAGTTGGAGGTGAGAATGGGAGCAAAAAGAATATGGAGGCCTTTCTTGAAGGGTGCCATTTTTTTTTCTCTTGACCGAATCAGATCGGCAATAATTTTAGCCCGTCTTTTGATGGCAATTTTTTCTTGCCTTTTAAGCATTTTGAAACGAAGGCATAATTTTGTGATACTCTTGATCTAACAATTTTTTATTTTTTTTTTGCTCGTAGAACGTTCTAAATTAATTTTTAAAAAAATATTTCAGGTTGCTAAAATAATGTGATATTAGTACATTACAAAATTTCTAAAATAAGGAAATAGTTTCCTTATTACATTAAATTAAAACCTCGTAAGAAATTTTAGTTACTTTTATTCTGGACATAACATATGTATCCGAATCAGAATTATTTGTTTATCGGTAAGAAAAAACTAGTTTTCCAAATATGTACACCATTTCATATATTTGCTTTCAATTGGATTTTGGATATGTGATCAAAAACATGGTCTTGAGAAAAAAATAGGTCGTTAATTTATTTTTAGCTGCTGATAACTGTATGAAGAAAATGGACATAGCTCAAAGAAAAGAAAAAGTGAAGCAAGATTCTACCTTTAGAGATCTAATGCGAGAAAAGAACATAAATCTTGATGAAAAGGGTAAAAAACTGCCGAATTTAATAATATAAAAAATTGTGTATTTTATGTTGAAATTTTGTTCCAATTTGTATAATGTTTAATTAAACCCCTTTGCCCCGACCGGGACATATGAGTGCCGTTTTAAATATGCTTGAAATATCAAGGTGGTAGCAAAATTATTTAGCTTATTAGCATTTATGCAGCAGCAGCCAGCTATTAGTGTTCACCATGTTACATTAATGATATAAAAATTAAAATTTGTGTGTGAAATCATTCATTTGTTATTTTTTATTGAAAGTGAACTATTAGATAACAGAACCACTTAGTTTAAACGTAAATGTACCAACACTTTTTTAATAGATGTATTAGCCACGTTATTGAAGTTTAATAAATTGACTAATCTTGCTATTTTACAAGAGGTAAAGGAAAGGGAGAGCTTATGAGCGCAGTGCTTTTTGAGCTTGCTATTTAGAAGAGGTTAAGCTTTCCTTAAAATGCTTCCATTTTTGTTTTATCATTTCTTTGCTGAAATTTTTGTATGATGAAGTCAAGAGCAATCAACGTAAGAAATGAGAGTACTACTTTAAGTGATCGATAATTAATCCCAATTCATTTTTTATGATCCTTTATTTTTAATTATAAAACATTACATTTACTGAAAGGATTGTTCAATGTTTTAGATTTTGTAAAAAAAAGTAAGTTTAAGGCGATCTCTTCAGTTTTGACTCAGTCTGCGAGATCTTAACATATTAAGAACCGTTTTTGCCTTACTATAAGAATCATTCAAAATGTTAATTGAATTGTTTTACATTTTTTAGATGAAGACTTATCAACAGTCTACGCCAACTTATTTGTAGGAATTGTTCTTCAAATAAATTGTAAAGCAATCACAGAAGTGGAGGCCAAGAAAAGCTATAAAGTTGTTTCCTTAAGTTGCTAATTTTGGCGATATATTTGGCGACCATTTGGGTGACTTGGCGGCGAAGTTGGCGACAAAAGGAATTTTCTAGAAGGACCTCGAACTTTCAAACTATTTCTACGGGCTTCATGAACTTTCTGGAGATTACATCACTTCCTACGTAATGAAGTCACTTCCTGTTGAGAAAGTATAAAAGCAAGATCTCAACACTGTCCAATAAATTGAAGTTAGATTTGAAATATGTGCTTTTGTTTTCTTAAATACTTAAAATAAATTCACTGCATATTATGTATATTAATAAAGAAAATTAAATTACCAAGAAATGATAAATTTTAATAATTATAACATTACTTAATAAATTTAGCAATTTATAAAAAATGAGTCAATGAGTTTTTGCATTTATTTTTATAATTCATTTTTCACTCTGCCTCAGGCATTTGTATATTTATAAACATTCTGCTTTTTTAAAAATCTTAGTGATGTTGAGAATTGAGTAAAATTTTACAGGTCAAAAAGCAAAAATAAATAAATATTAATGCGATTGCCATTATAAACGGACATACCGTATCTCAAATTTTACCAGATAATTTGTAATAGAACCAGAGTTATTCTGGTAAATTTATCAAATTAAATGGTC
>BGPR01014195.1:0-39819 GCA_013235015.1 Araneus ventricosus | reverse complement strand
GAGAAAAGATGAACCAACTCTCAGATGTTGGATCACTTTTGACTTCATAATAAGATATGTATAATTTTCTGTATTTTTCATAAGAATTTGTGTTGAATAGGTACGTAGACATTCGAGGCTTTAGTAGTTGCTTTGTTCAAACATTATATAACGTTAGGCAGTGGCGAATCCAGGGGAGCTATCGGGCTGCATCCCCCGGAGCTAAACCAAAATTCTTGATTTTATTTAAAATCTCTACAACCGCTTTTTCTTAATTTTCATTTAAAAAAAATAATAAAATCGTGATAACATTGCTTTCTGGCTTGACAGCCTCGAAAATTTTCCTACTTTTCTAGTCATTCCACTTGTACTTGTAGCGTTGACGTGGTCGAAAACATTTTTTGGCTAGTTATAGTGTTCTTTATGATTCTTATTGTCAGGTGAGAAAAGAGTAAGGTAAAGTTAAAAGAGTTTTGGTTTACATAAGCCATGAGGTTTGTCATTCGCCACTACGATACAAAATTTTTATGACTCAGCCCCCCCCCCCCCCGACCCGAATCCTGGATTCGCCACTGACGTTAGGTGACATATTACATGAGTTGTTTCGTTGTGCTTTCCGTCCGACAAAGGATTGTGTCTGCCACTATTCGATTCACTTTCTTCAGAACTTATGGAAAGCTCAAAGTTTACAACTGTGCTTTTTCAGAGTGTTACAGAAGTTAAATTTTAAATGCAACAATGGATTTTCTTCAGTCAATACATAGATTGAATATACTATTTGCTGACTGAGATGTAATCGTAAGCATTGCATATTTTTTGAACTAAGAATTAAAGGAGTTCTAAACTAGACAGTTTCGCACTTTTAAAATCCGTCCAGTATCAGTCTTTTGGTTGAACACCTTTGGTTTGAATCCAAGGTTAAATCAATAAATTTGTTTGATAGCAATTTAAACTAAACCATTTGAATGTCAGATTATTGTTTAGTACATCATGCTTTTAATACCTACGCTGCTGAAAAAATTCTCAAAAAATATACATAAATTTATGAATGAAACTCTGAATCTTACAATGACATTTGACTGAACTGACTTCTCATAACATCTTAAGTTCTTAATAACTGATTTAAATTGTAATTTGAGCAATTAATAAATAATAGGTCATTATTTATTAATAGTAAACATTTAAGAATTTCACTTTCACAAATTCTAGGTTGTAATTGTAATCGTCGATTAAATATAATAGAAATTTTGGAAAAAGAGTTGCTAATAAAATTCTTTCAATTATGAATCTCTGGTATAAAGACACGAAAAGAGAACATAGGAGAGTGGATATAGGACTCCTAATCAATTAGCTAATTCATTAAAGTAACTAAAATAGTGATTGTTATTTAAAACGTATGTCGATAGAATCATGGCAGATTTGCGTGATTTCTCATTTGAAAATTTTTTTTTTTTACCTCTGGTTACAAAAATCTGAAAGGAGTCTGTATCACGAAAATTCACTTTTGTGGGATTCATTTTCATCCATTTCTACTCTTTGGCGAAAGTTTTCTTTGGCGAGAATTGATGGAAGGGAGAGAAATGAACACATTTCATTGGCTGCGAAAAAGGAGGGTTTGCCACAGAGTCCAACCATCCGTCAAGGAAACTGCCTGACCGCCTATTGTTGTTGCTCCCCCCCCCCTCCCTTCCTGTTCCTAACGGGAGATGCGAGATCTGTCACGGATGTGCTGAAGCCTAACTCTCCCTGGCGGCCGCTGTGATCACATCTCGAGGGAGCTTATAATGAGAGTGGTTGTTAGATATCCTTAAACATCTGCATTTCATTATGCCGGTTGAAAGTTTGACCGCTTTCTGAATGTTCTGAAAGACTCTTTGTACATCTTCAAATTCATATTTCACCAAAAAATGCCATATTTTTCATAACTTTTTACAAAAAAACCCGACCCTTTCACTCGCCGCGATCGACGGGCTATTGTGGATACGCTATTGAAATATTGATTCCGAGTGCTAGTAGTTATGGCACGATTAATTAAAATCGGTAAACCATTTTCATACGAATCATCATCCCTCAAAACGCCCACTTTTAAAGAAATATCTCCAGCACCATGTTCTTACGATAGTACAAAAGATGAAACTCCACACCCGACGATCCTTATGGATGAGTTCGGCCAAACACCAGATCACTATTACTTGGCCAGAAAACCTCCGCCCTCATTTTTCCAGGTATTATATATCTACTTTTATTTCTTTCAAAAATTATTGTGATTTTTTATTCAACTGTTTTGTAATCTCTTTGTTTATGCTACATGACAGCATTCCGGAGGCGGACGTCATCAGGGCTGACCCCCTGGAGTGAATAATGACCCTCCCTAACTCCCCGTGAATAGTCCTGATATGATGTTTGAGATATAATTGTTTAGCTTATCTTAAGCGGTGCAAGTTAAGCAGCTGTACCTTGTGTAAATATTTACTGCTTTCCGTTTTAAAATACTCCTCCTGTTCCGAGGGGAGGAAGGGGGGAATGTAAACAAATTTCTTGCTACTGTTTCGGAACTGGAGATCTTGAAAATATATGTGTGCACAATAAGCACATTTATCGACTGTTATTGAACAGACAAGATGGTGAGCTCCTAGGCATATATCCAAAAAAATAATTTTTAGTTCATATACACTTAACAAAGCAGCACTAAGTTTACCCGCCAATTCTTGCCGAAAATCTTTTGGCCGTAGATGTTTTTGTTTTTTGTTTGACACCGCGTAAGAGAGTATAAAGGCTTATTTTTCTTGCGATTTATTATGAAATGACTAGTTTTATAAATTTCTTAAGAATACGAGACTGCTTAGTTTTTTTCTCCCCCCTCCCACCGCTTTTCCTTCTCTCAAAACTTGTAGAGAAGCCGGTGATTTCCTTTCAGAAAGAGTATACGTTTACTTCTCATCCTCTAAATTAAACGCCTCTTCCATTTAACTTGAAAACATAAAATGCAGCATTTTTTATTTGACAGAATATCTTATTTGTTAATTGAAAAATTTGTTTACTCTAGATGCTGATAATTTTTAAACATGCTATAGGATAAAAAAAAAAAAAATGCCCACCAACTGTTGAGTTATGTAAGATGTTTTGTTAAGAGAGATATATTGAAAGTTTCTGAAAGTCATTGGTTTTCAGAAACTTAATAGAAATAAATCCTTATACTTTGTATCCATTTCTGTATTTTTTGTTCCTCTCAATCAAAACTTTTCTGCAGTATTTTAAATCATTGGTTTTTGATTTGTATTATAGTATGGAAAATTATGTATCATTATTTATTGGTAATATATGCTTAACTTTACTATTATTTGAATCTTGTATATTTATTATATGTTGTGTAATAAATGGACTGATTCATATTATCATTTACTGAATTAGTAATTTAAAATTGCCTATTAACAGGATAGTTAATCTTGAGTTACAGCATTCCTGATAACATTCTTAGCAAAGAGCAATTATGAAGAATTGTATCTTGTTTTAATTTACAAAAGCAGACTATAATCACTTGTTATTTAAAAAACTATGGGGTGGGGAAAAAGGATATGATAAATGTTAGTAGATATAAATAGTTAAAAACTTTCATATATAAAACTATCGGGTTACAATCAGTTGGTTGGTATAAATCAGTTGGAAAATTCAGTATTACTTTGTCTTAAAACATTGTTGTACTTAATTAGATTTGATATATTTTTAAATTTATGTTGCTCTTTTATATAGAAAGAAAATTTCAAAATATTAATACTTTTATGAATCTTAGATTATTCAAAAATATAGACTATTGTAATAGAAATTAAATGTTAAAAATGTTTTTACATCATTATCCTGAGCTGCTTTTATTTCCAAAAGTAAGACCTAATTAAAAATAAAAACCATTTATATGATATAACATAGGATGATGAGACTATGGTAAAACAAATCAAAGGTAATTCGTTATCAGTTACACAATAATTAAAATACATGCTTATACATTAAATTTTAATTCAGGACTTTGGTATAAATTGATAAAAAATACTTTAAATTCATATTAGTACCTCCAAATTTGAAAATTCTGTTGACTTGTGAATAAATCCTTTGATACTATACAAACAAATGTGAAAAGTAGGCTATTGTACCATATACAGATCTGTTGTCAACATGTTGTGTTTTGCAGTAATTTTAATATAGGAAGATTCAAAGAGCAAATAGTTAAATAAAATTGCTATACATATTCTGTTTGAATTTATATTATCCCTTTATAGTTATTTGGGATAATAGTTTCGTACCATTGGTGTGAAGAATGGGCGCAGGGTTAGTTGATTTCTAATTTTCCACCATATATTTTGCCTGAAAGGAACAAAGTCACTAAAATACCTGTATGTTCATATTCCTACATCCATCCCGAAAATGAAACAAATCGATAAATTACTTGAATTTAATGTCCCAGTCTTTTGTCCTATACAGCATTAACAATATAAAAAAAATTATTTGCTTTTAGAATGTGTTTTAATATTTTATTTATCCTCACAATCTTTTACATACTATTGCTCTTTTGCTTGTACTATACAGCATCATTTTTAAAATTTTTTCATTTATATTATTGTTAGGTATAATTATTGTTAATCACCATTTTGAACACGTTTATAATATCCTTGTATTTATTTATAGGCTAGACATAAGAATTTTTTTTAAAAGAAGAGAGATACAGTTGAATTTTTAAAGAAATTCTGTATGATTCTTTAAAATATCTGCTATGTTCAGAATTTTTTAAACCCTTTCATAACTCATTAATATAAGAAATCAGCTATTGTTTCAATAACATTTTCCATGTTAGAAACATCATTCAAAATTAAATTCATGATTTCTCTGAACATGAATGTTGCTAAAGCTTTTATTAAATTTAATGGTTTATAAGCATTTATTAACTTTTCTAAGAAAAGGAATTAAGAAAAAAATTAATTATATAAAGGGTAGAATAGAAACATCTATTTATGCATATTATAATGACCAAAAATTAGGAGAAAATGAATAGCTCCTTTAAGCCTGTTTACAGTGCAGCAGTTATAAAAGTAATAACCAAATCGGTGAGTAACAATTAAATCCAAGAAAAGGAATTAAGAATTAATTACATGGAAGGTAGAAAAGAGATGCATGAATTAATACAAGCTATGATATCCAAAAATATAAGAGAAAAGTATAATTCCATTAAACCTGTTTTGAGTGTAGCAGTGATAAAAGTGAAAACAACCCTCCACCTTTTCTAAACTGAAAAACCTTGTTAGCAGCCAAAAGCTGGAATTCCATTTAGATAAAGAGTGCCATTGAGATAAAGTTCTATAAAGGTTTTGCAGGAGTTCCATATAGATAAACAGAGCTGCAGAGAGAGTCTAAGTGTTTTTAATATTTTTTTAAAGGGCACTCTTTTTTTTTCTTGGTTTTCCTCTGTGATATCTAACCTTTATGGTTCTCTTTATCCCCTGATTATTAACATCTTTACAGTATCTGGCATGATGACATCTTGCTGTCTGTGAAGTTCAAAATAGTCTTGATAAGTGTATCCAGTTTGTAGAAAATAGATTTTGGAAGAAAAAAGTGTCTTATCTTTCATTTCTGCCTTGATTTAGCATTATGAAGAATTTGAGGGGTGAGAAGTGTTGGAAACTCCTGTTGACTATTATACTGGTTATTTATTTTTCTGAGCAAGGCTATTAGAAGCTCAGATTAGAGGAGTAATAACAGTTATGAATTTTTTTAACTTTATTTGGAGATATTGTTTTTACTTGATTGTATTTTACTTGAAAAAGTTGAATCTGACATTTTTGATAACTTCAAACTGACACTTTTCATAGAATAAATTAAGTAGAATTTTATTACTTCTAATCTTATATTGTATTAATCTTATCTCGTATCAAACTACTCTAATCAAATCTTATATCAAACTATTTGGTCAGGTAATATAAATTAAAAATTTTGAATTCATTTAGAAGTAAAGTTTGAGAAGAATCTGCATTAATTTAATTGGTTATTACTGAAAACTTTGCAGTAGGTTTCTGGTCTTTCACAGAAAGGCTAGAATTATCAGAAAATTTTTTCATCTAAAATGTAGGGATGTTATGAATAGTGATTTGGCCGAATATCCACTTAAAAACATTTTTCTTTTCATTGTAAATAAAATATTTCTCAATTTTTAAATAAAAAATTAAATATTAATAAAAGTCCTTATTTATACATTTAAAAAATGTTAATATCTGGATGTGTTGTAAAATATCTTAATTCCAATAATAAGAAATAAAAATACCCCTTCATTTTGGGATTGCTTCATGGTAATAAAAGAGTCATCATCACAGAATATGACAATGACAAACACAGAAGAAAATTAAGTGAATAAACTAAAATTATTAGAAGTTAATTTTTATTTTGATAAAGAACTTCTAATAGCTGAGATGGAGTATCCAGTTATGTGGTGGAAAAAATTGTCCAAGATTTGTAAATTAAGCAAGAAAATATCTTTCAGTTCTTGCAAGCTCAATATATAGTGAACAATATTTTCTCTATCTGGTAATATATAAGAAACCAAATAGAACATTCTTTTTCCTAAAAATGCTGATAATTTATTGTTCTTGCATCATAATTTCAGACTTTGCAATGATAAATTATGTGTAACATTATTAAATGCACCAAATTTATTTAAAATTGAGTATATGTTAGGAGCCTTTTTTGATAATAAACGTACTGAAATGCAGTTCTCCACAATATTCTTTGTTAAATGTATGTAAAAGAACATTTAAAAAAAATCATAATCCTGAAATTATATTCGGCCAAATATCTGTTTAGTATTCGGCAAAAGGGCCGAATACCAAATAGTTGCTGAATATTTGTTGCATCTCTACTAAAATGTCATGGGAAAAAATAGTCATTGCTATATAAAAATTCAACCAAGTGTGTGTAGGGAGGGACAGCTTGAACCATCTAATTCTGCCAACTCGAACATTGTAACTAATTGACTCTTTTTATTACCATGCAGTTAGTGACGAGTTCTCAAAATCTCAGACAAAACAGTATTTCCAAATTTGTATGAAGACAAGTTACATTTGAAAATAATATTTGTTTTTATGATATGTTTTGTCACCAAATTCCTTTTTTATGCACAAAATTTACTAGAAGCCACTAAACATTTCATTGAAAATAAAAGAGTTAGAAATGCTATGAAAAATTCTCTGGAACCGTGACATTTTTTCATTTTCAAAAATTAAGAAATTAACTGCCTTGTAGAAATAATAATAATAAAAAAAAATCAATATATGTTGTATAAAACAGTTTACACTTAAAAAATATTTTTTAGATAGGCATTTAAAGAAATTTGGTCTTAATTATTTTCAAAATTAAAGAAATAAAAGCTTTAAGAGGAAGATTTCTAAAATTTTATATTTTTTAGTTATGAAGCGTATTATTTAAAAATGGTCACTTATTTTGTTGCATAATTTGTTTCTTGTATTTATAAAATGCCAGGTTAGTAACTGAATGAGAAAAAATTAAGAAATCTGTAAATTTTTTTTTAAAATTAAGTGTTGAGGTTTTTAAAATGTACATATATTCTACTAAAATTTAAAGTCCTTTTAAAAAGTGTGGTACAAAGGTGTCAAACTCAAATGCTTGGGCCAAATAAACAAAGTCTAAGTGGGCCACAACCCCCCCCCCCCAATTTTTATAGAAACATAGATTTATTTCGGAAGTATGAAAAGGTTAAGGAAAGTGGTAATTTTAATGCCTTCTTCCTGACATTTGGCATCACTTCTTTGCTCCCATCTTTCGTACTTTGAGGGATATCTTGTCCTCAAGGTTAATTTCAAAACTGATCTGAAGAAAATGTCAGTAATTCTGGATTTGACGGGAGACTTATTTCCTTTCATAAATATAGATAATTGCTTGAACTGATGAGTACATCCAATTATAAAAATAATTTCATATGCCAATTTTCCAGTCTGGCAAATATTTTTAAAATTCAGGCACCTGAATTTGCCTCATCTGAATCTTGATTACCTCCATTTGCATGTTGTTTGGTAGTGTTTCTATATCTATGGAGAAAATGGAAGAAAATTTTCCTGCCAAGGATTTGAAATCTCCAAAAACCTTGTTTAAAATTAAGTTCTAAAGCTCAACATTTTTCCCTATATTTTTGACATGAAACAGTTTTCCCTAAACTTGATTTGTTCTTGTTTACCTGTTGAAAAGTGTGTTAAAACATTATTTTTCAACTGCTTTTCCAAACAACTTGCTACATTTGAATGCTTTAACTTGGTCTTTGGCAAATGCTATGGTTTGTTATTAATAATTATGTGTAATTAGGAATTTAAAAAATCAAGTTACAAAAGTTTTAATAAAAATTTCGTTACATATACTGTTACGTTTGGTGAGCTGCATGCAGCTCCCAGGCCGTGAATTTGATACCCTTGGTCTAGTAAATTATGTAAATATAATGCAGGCTATGTGACCTTAACTGAGGGAGAGAGAGGAAATTAAAAAAAAAGTAAATGAAGTAAAAACAAGTTACATGTTAAGGTACAGTATTTGTTTTTGAAATGTTTGATATATTTGTATATTGTGTGCCAAACTGTTAATCTCTGTATGCATTGAAAAGTATGTATTTTATGCAGAACAATTCTGATATGTCAGAAATTTAAAATATTTTTTAGGTTAAAAGAAAACTTGATTTGCATGCAGTGGGACCTTCTAAAGGGGAAAGTACAAGACCAACCAGAACCCGGCAGAAAAAGAAACCTGTTATTCCTGAAAAACCTAGAGGTATGTTCATCGAAATTCATATTTGGATGACTTTCCTAAGTGCTTTCTATTAACAAAGAAAATTTCTCTTAACCCCTCCAAGTGTCTGAGCCAACTTTTTATGTGTTCAGATCAAAAGCCGATTATTTTTATTTATTTGTATATTTTCTTAAAATTCCCTTTATAAAATATTCTTAAGATCTCTGAGTTTTGATTACATATTAAAAAGTGTGGCTTATCTTCTTTGAAAGCTCATTTCCATGAGCTTATTTTGAGAGCAAAATTTGTACAATAAAAATAATTGACTGCTTGGAGGGTTAAAAAAATTAAGAGGTTGAGGTGCTTTTTTTGTTGCAGTAGATGTGTTTTATTTGATAATGCTTTTTTTTGTGAAGGAAGACTAATGTGGGAGTGTATAAATCTCTAAAGGTAGGTAATGGAATTCATTCTTAAATTGTAAATCTTGAATGAGCTTGCGAAACTTTACTCCAAAATTTTTGCAAAATGGACATATTTCTATGTCCTAGTCTGGTAAAACTAAAAGAAGTTTTAGGCAAACAATTATAATAATTAATAATCTCAAATTTTGAACCTAATTCTTGTAAATTTGAATAACAGGATACAATTGCAAGAAATGGTGTTGAAATATTGGGTTTGGTGGGATGAGGATAAAATAATTTTAGTTGTTGCCTTTCTCGTTTCTCTGATGAATTATATGAGTAGTTAGCTGTATTGAATTGGGGAGGGGGGCATAAAAATCTAGAATGTTTGACTTGAAATAGTACTTTCTGAACTGCTGGTCACAATCGCAGATGGAGCTGTATACATGGTCGGCTTATCAAATTTGAGAACCCTGGGCTAGAGTAATTTTATGCCCCATCGGAACCGTAGTTAGAAGTTTGAGTGTCTATTATTCAAGAAAGTATCTACCAAAAAATAATTGAGAAGATAAAAAAAAATTGTCCCCTGTTAATCTGATCAACACCTAACTATTTTGCAAACTGGCTGAATAGTATAAATAATATTGGGATTAGTGATGTAATGTATAGTGATTTGGCTGAATAGCCAATTACTTACTTTTAAAAATCATTTCACTTTTGATTCTAAATAAAATATTTCTCATATTTGAAATGAAAAATAATTAAATATTAATAAAATTGATTTTATATTATTTGCACCTTTTTAAAAAAATATTTACACCTTGATGTTTTTTTGTAATATTTTAATTTTTGGAATTGCTTCACAGAAATAAAAAAAAGTCATAATTACAGAGCATGACAATGACAGATATGAAGAAAATTTAGTGGATAAATTAAAATTATTCGAAGTAAATTCCTCTTGAAATAGCTGAAAAATCATCGTTTTCGCATCATAATTTCAAGCTTCACAATGATAAATGTTATGTAGCATTATTAAATACACATATATACTACGTAACTTAAAATTTAGTAAATGCGAGGAGATCTTTTCATAATAAATGTACAGTACTTCCTTGTGAGCTGCCTCTGAGATTGAATCATCAAGCGGCTGAGATATATTGCCAAGATGATGGTAAAATCTTGCCAAAACGTTTGTGATCCTATAAAAACAGCACATGTACTGTGCACATGTATTGTGTTCCTTTTTGCTAAGGTTCTTGAATTTGCATTGGTTTTTTGAAAATATTAATTGTTAAGAAGCCGTTAAGTGGGCACTGAGCAGATATTTTTAACTTAAAAGAACATCCTATGGCTTTGCTAGCTGCAGAAGCCTGAACTTAGCAGCTTCGCTAGCACATGAACTTGCAAGCTTGGCAAAATCATAGCTGCAATCTTGGTGAAATCTGAAGGTTGGTCACCAAGTAAGCTCGCGGACCGCTATAACAAGGAAGTGCCAAATGTACTAAAATGTAATTTTGTGATATTCTTTGTTAAATATATATAAAAGCACATTAAAAAAATTATTCTGAATTTATTTGGCCAAATATCTGTTTAGTATTCAGCAGAAGGGCAGAATAGGCTGAATACCAAACACTGGCCAAATATTCATTATATCCCTATTTGGGATCACCATAACTTTCATAGCGCATATATCTTTCATATTCTTCAGTAGTTCCATTTAAAAATTATGAAGAAACTCATGACATAAATCATTTCAATAAAATTTGATGAATAGTTATTTTAAATTTAGTTTCTTTTTGGATATACTTGGTTTTGCTTGGGTTGATTTTATTATCATGTCTAATCATAATTTGGTAATATGCTAACATTAAAAAATATGTATATTAATCCTTTGAAGTTAGGTTTTACTATGTTTTGAAATTTCCAAGGAAAAATGTTAATGTTTTTTTTAACCTGTTTTGACTTAATTTTAATTATTTGGGTAAAAATTAAAAGTTCTATGGGGCCATATAGTACTCATTTCAATGCTCTTTCTATGAAAAGTTTTTAAAATAAAAAAAAAATTAATTATTTGCCAGAAACCTTCAGTAAAACTTTACTTATATTTTAGTATTTGTTAGCAAAACTTGAAGGTACTTATATCATAATGGAGGTTGCAGTTACCTCTACCAAATCATAAGTTTACCATTTTTAAAAATTAGGACACACTTACAGGTAAAAAGAATTGGCATGCGTTCACCATACTGCCAAAACTAATAAAAATTTTATTATAATAGTAATGGTACCTTTTGTGTGGTGTGTACATTGACTAAAACTAAAATGAAAATAACATATTGATAAAACATATGATAAATAAAATTTACTGAAACAGGTTTAACACCATAACATTTCGCTTAACCTTTTTTAAAATTTTGTTTTTTTATATTTCTTTGAAGAATGAATTAATTTTAATAACAATTCATTTTGTTGGATATTTTGATAAAATTCCATGGAAGTAAAGTTAAAATTATAGGGGAAAGTGGGGTAAAACCGGGTAGCTAAGGTTCGAAGGCCTGTTGGAGTTAAAATATTCAACATAGAGCTCTCAAATTTTATTGAAATATTCATTGTTTATCGGAGAGTATAATATATATTTCCAGAAAAGTCATAGTTTCATTACTTTTTTTATCAATGATTTTTTTATTTAAAAAGTCAAACTACCTGGTTTTACCCCCACTAGTGTGGTAAAACTGGATAATTTTAATTTATCCATTCAATTTTCTTCTATGTTTGCCATGTTCTCCAATTATGACTCTTTCATTTCTTTGAAGCAATGCCAAAATGGAGTTTCTTATTATTGGAATTAAGGTATTTAAAATATTACAAATATATATAAAGATATTAACATTTTTAAAAATATACAAGTAATAAAAACTCAATTTTATTTAATCTTAATTTTTTTTCATTTCAAATTTGAAAACTATTTCATTTACAATCAAAAGTGAAATGTCTTTAAAAATTTGGTATTCGGCCTGAAATTTGGCCGAATATTCGGTTATTCGGCCAAATCACTATTCATTACATCCCTAGTAATTAGCATGCACTTTAAAGTTTCAACATGTAATTTTTATCACTGGTCCACATGTTAGTCATTAAACTAAAAACATTTTTGGTAGCTGCGTTAATTCCTGGCAAACACAGACAATATTCTATTAAATTTACCAATATTCTTATAGTAAACCTTGTTTTCATTAAAGGCTCTAAATATTTTTCGTACACTTCTGAAAAAGGTGTCATTTCCCCACCCCCCGCGTTGATAAATTATTCGAACCTACTGTAACCCAGAATGCAATGTATATCTGAAGGTTTTTCATTGTAGATTATAATGATTGTAAAATATTTAGGTGAAGAAATCAAATTCGAAGAGATACATACAGATTAAAACTCAACAATATTTATTTCTCTATTGCACACCACCAAGTTCCGCTCACACCAGTTCAAGGAGAAAGTGACGTCATTCGCTCTTTCCTAGTCGCTGAATAGCTTGCGCATGCGCAGAGATTGCTTCCAGTACACATGCACATGGAGAGTTTGTATTCGCCACAATAGCAAGAAAATTGAATATACAATTTGAATTCCTTTTTTTCAACCAATTGCAACAAAAATTGGGCATGGATCTATAATTAATGTTAGCAGACGTCATACTAATTTTTATTTATCTAAGCCACAGGGTTTAGGAGATAAAATTTTTACAAATATGCGATTATACAATCCGACAGACCATCAACCCTTCAATGGATTTAGTCCAAAATTTGATACGGACCTACATTCATGATGATAAAACTGTGTACCAAATTTTATCCATCTAGCTATTCAAGTTTTTGAGTTATAGTATTCGCATGACCACGGACAGACAGACTTCCCTTGGACGGATT
The DNA here is from genome assembly GCA_013235015.1 of Araneus ventricosus. NCBI lineage: Eukaryota > Metazoa > Arthropoda > Arachnida > Araneae > Araneidae > Araneus > Araneus ventricosus. The sequence goes on along the minus strand of BGPR01014195.1, from coordinate 26,756 downwards.
TTGTCCAAAATTTGGTAGAAACCTACAAATTATGTGTAAAGATCACATACCAAATTTCATCCCTGTAGCTCTAATAGTTTTCGAGTTATCGTGTTCACAGACAGACATAATTCCTAAATTGTGTTTTGGGACTCGTGGAGGTTCATCAAAATATCAAGTTTGAATTTTTGACGATTACAATTCTTTCTCTTTGTATACTTTGTATAGGAGAAAGAAATAATGGCGCAGAATTGTCTCCACTGGACAATTTTTTCTTCTATAGTGTAGCACAGAGCAAAGGATGTCTCTTCAAACAGTTTATCTTCAGTCAAACTGATTTAAGGAATATTTTGAAGAACTGCAAACTTGAATGTTGTCATGGGTGTGTTGGCTATTTATCCAGTTAATTTTTTCCATATGCTGAAAATGCCCTTCCTACTCCTCTATATACTCAAGACATGCCCCATAAAATTCCATCACTTTTTTTTTTTTAAATAGCAAGTTTAATCATATCTTCTTCCTTTAGCCTGCTTAAATTTTGCTGCACTTGTAATGGCAAGAAAACATTTGCTTTTCTTTCTGCTAATTTTGTTTTTAGGTTGATGTAGATACTGATGGTTCTTATGACAAAAATCTCCTGTCCTTCTGCAGTAAAACATCTCTACAGCGACCAACCTCTGTCCTAAGGAAAACTGGCTTCTCAGAGGTGTGGTCACTCTAAAGGTGTTTTCTGTTTTGAAATTGAAAATATGTATTTAAACAAGCCCCAATTCGTCATTTCTGATAAAATGAATTTTAAGCATGATTTAAAGAAAAAAAATTTCTTATTTTTTTTTTTTTTTTGAAAAAAGATAAATTTGTGTTCGCTTGGATCTTTCAGATTTTTGGTAGAGATATCCTGCCACAATAAATGCCTATAAGCTTTCTTTCTCCCAGATTTGTTTTTAGTTTGGTAAAGATATAATTTTTGCCAGTCTTTTACTTCCCTCCAAAGTTGGTATTGGTATTATCTGCAAAATCCAGGTACTTTCGTATCCAAACTATGCATTTTCAAATCTTATATTCAACAACTGTGTCAGATATTTCACATGGCAAAACCGTTACTTCTAATATTTTTATGTGGATGCCTGAATGTTATGAAAAATATCTTGCAATTATGGGAATAGGTTTATTTTCTTGTGGTTTGGTGCATCCCAATAAATGGAAACAAAATTTGCTTCATTCATATCCTTCTCCAATAACAGGCTCATGTACAGTAGCACATCGGTAATTATTGCCTTGCATTTTTTTCAAGAACAAATAAATTTGGCATTGATGAAGATAATTTATCAATGCCAAACTTTTTTTGGCATTGAAACATGCTTTAATCAATATGCAGGCACAATCCATTGATCAAAATGACTGGTTATACATTATAGTTTGGTACACCCACAAACCTTCAGGCTAACTTTTCCCCCACAACTTCAAAGTGATTTTTTCTAAAATAGGATTTCACTCAAACTCCCTGAAGACACAGCATATTTATGTTTAGTAGATTGAATGTTTTTCTGCGTCAGTTTTCCCATTATTTGCAATTGAAAACACAATCCTATATTTTACACAACATTCACTGTTGTCATTGTTGGCCCTTGCTTAATGCATGGATATTTCAATTTCAACTTGTTAAAAACACATTTTTGATGTTTTGGCAACATGGCAAATAAAAAATATAACTTTTTATTTGAAAAATATCAACTGTTGCATCATCATATGCAACAGCTGGGAAGGACAGTTCATATTTCTGCTGCTGGAGATACAAGCGTTTAGAACAATGCTAGAGATGCTGTTTTTGAATTGTTATTGTTGGAAGTTGATTAAAGATTTCTGTTGGACCCTTATTAGTCGAGATTTTAATGCCCTTGATTTCAAGCTTCTGTGCTCTGGCATGGGATAGTTGATGTAATTTTTGTGAAATATTTTTTTAAACATTTCTATGGTACACAACGATTTTCTAAACAGATTAGGAAATTTATTCATAATTTAATGCTTTTCTTTTGAGCTGTCATAAAGGCAGTATATATTGTATGTTGGCCAATCACCTACAATAAGCAGAATCCTTTTGCAAAAATTTCATTGAATAAAGTAGGCTCATATTTCTTGAAACTTGCCAAATATCACCTCTAAATTAAAGTCGGAAATCCCTAACCTATTTATATCAGAGGTTGAAAATTTTGAATTTGTGCATGAAATTATATATGCTGAGTAAAAAAAAATCCAGTGTTTTGAAGGATTAAAAATTATTACATCCTTTCATTTATTTTTCTTCAGTCATCCCCATTATCAAAAATCTTGAAAAACAAATCAAATTTTCACAAGGTCTTGTAGGCTGATATCTCAGCAGTGACTAATTGTGTAATGCATAACTCCATACATTCTTACAAAGTAGACCCATGTGACAGATCATACCATTTTTACTTTCTTGAGCAGTTAATTTACACTTGAAGTTGCCTCAAGAATGGGAACACTAAACATATGAACCGTTTGATTTCAAAAGGGGACTTCTGCAGATATGGCCGAAATTTGAATTTCGATTCAATAAAGGTAGTTGCATCGTTTATTGTAAAACTTGAAATTCTGCCATTCACAGTCATGTTGTAGTAAAGCAGCAAAGTTTCTGTATGATGTTAGAAGGGGACTTCTGCACAGTAGACTCCTTTTGACATCAATTTTGCTGTTCATCACTAGATGGCGAATATACATATTACAAGAAAAAATGCTTGATCGACGACTATTATGTAAAAAACATGGCAAAAGAACAAAAACTAATGTTTAAAATTTCGGAAAATAATTAATTATTTTTTGTCAATCAAAGTACACTCCTGAGTGCTACTTACAAGGATATTAGTGGAATTGGGGAACATAAATTTCGTTTTAGAAACATAGAAATAAATTTAATATTGCCCACTGAACCAATGATGACCAAGAGAGCGATTATGACTAGAAAAATGTATGATATCAGAAAAACTATAAAATACATTCCAGAACACCCTCCCTTTTGGCAAGAGATCCAAACCTATCCAGAAGATCTTCAAACGACCCTCAACGGGACTAAAATTCATTTACACCACTATTTTTGCTATTTATTTTTATGTTTTTAAATCTAAATTTTGCCCAAAAATGAAAAAGCTTTTAATTTTATTGTGTCTTATTTGAGTTTAAATTTATTTACAAATAAGCAAATTTTGAATTTTATTTAATATTTCTGACCTCATAATAATTTTTCCCTGAATTTTTAAAAAATATAAATTTTACTTAAAAACAGTACCTTTTCAATATAAATTTAGTTTCACTGTTATTCCAGGCTTTATAGTTATTTTTCCATGACTTTTTTTTGTTTTAAATCTGAATTTTACTTAAAAACAAATAACTTAAAAATTTTATTGGATTCTTTCAAATTTAAGTTTATTCGCAAAGAATTAATTTTCAATTTTATGTGAGTTTCCTTGATATTCCTGGCCTCTTATTATTTTTCATTGAAATTTTTTTCTGTTATAAATCTGAATTTCACTTGTTAAGGAACAAATTTTATTTTATTTTGAGTCTTTAAATTTAAATTTACCCACAAATAAATAAATTTTGAATTTTATTTAAGTTTCATTGATATTATTCCCTGAAATTCTGAAATGTTTATACTGTTTGGTGTTAAAAGGGGACTTCTTCAAATTTGAATTTTTGCAAAAATTAACAATTGCAATATTTTTTAGTTGTCAGCAATAGGTTCATTTTTTACTGTGAAACATATTAGAAATTTCTTGGACTCTTAATTTCTATGCTGTTTACAGCCCACTCATTTTTTTCTTCCCTCTGTAAAATTTTAAAAATGTCAGAAGTCCCCTTTTAAAATCAATCGATTCATATATGGATTAAATGAGGATATATTACTTTTAGAAATTGAGAATGAAGTTGCTAAGTTGATCTGATGTCTTGATTTGATACATTCTCTGTTTACTTATTACATACATGCCAACTGCTACATATTCTCCATAGTTTCTCTGGATTTTATCAAAAATTTCTGCAAACTACAGAACTATGGATAAGATTAATATTTCTTCGGAAACAAGTTTTTCCCCTTTTGCGTGCATTTGTTTAAGTTGTGTTCCTTGATTACATGATGATCCAGATGTTTATTTCTTTTATGCATTTCATGTTTTCAAAAACTGTCATTAATTATTCTAATAATAGTGATGTATTTATTTTTTGTTTTATTTATTCAGATAAGATACTTTTCTTAAAACTGGAAATTTTTGATTACTTAAAATATGATGAAATATATAAATGATTATACATTCAAAATTTTGACAAAGGTCTCTGTGTGTCAGCGTGCTCGCGTCTGTCACCTTCGTAGACCTTCTGCTATGGACATACACCTTTCCAATGTTGGCATGTATGACTTATTATTGTTGTCACTAATAAAGTGCTGATATTTCAATTTTTTTTCTTTGTATTACTTTGGTAAGTATTTTCCACTACATTGTTCAAATGGCATTTTTAACAATTAAAATTTTTTCTTTATTTTAATCTATCTTTAATCTTTCTTTTAATCTGTCTCTTTATCTCTCTATATATATTTCTTCTGTACATAAATAATTTCATTTATAGTCAAGTAATTCTGAATGGGGAAAAACTAATTTTAATATTCCTTTTTTAAAAATAAAAACAATGGCTAAAATAGTCTGAAATTGTTTACTTTGGCTTGAAGCACATTTCAGTGGTTCCTTATTCTTATTTTTTTTCAACTCTTGTTTACATAAATCCTGAAGACTTCACAGGGGTTATAAAAGTTTACAAAAACAAGAATTTTAGTTCATGCAGCTTTTGACATTTCTTCTGAATCATGCATGTATTTGTAAAAAGCTTGAGTTTTATTGTATGTTACATGATCAAAAATGGTTATGTTTTCTTCAATCAAAGTTATGCTTTCTTTAATTACACTGTAAATTTTCATGTAAATAAATCTGCATCTTTAGTTAAATGTGTGATTGAAAGGGTACTGTGCAAGTTTCACAAAAAATTACCAAATTATCTGTCTTGGTACATTTTTCAAAATATTGATATTAATCTAGGATTTTTTTTGCTGAATATAAATAATGTATTATTTAATTTATCAAATTTAGAACTCTTAAATTTTATTTTAAGCAAAATTTTTTAAAAATGGTTTTATGTTGCTAGATGGAACCTTTAACAGTTTATTTTAAGACCAAACATCTGGCAATATGCTAGTAGTCGTATACCACACATTCAAATTTAAATATATGATAATATAACAGGGGTAAAAAGAGAAAATTATTGTTTATTGATGTTATTGTTGGTACAGTTCTTGGTTTAATCTATGTAGAAGCTTTGTCAAGTAAAGCAAGGAAGGATTTACAGAATATTGTTACTGGTATAATTATAAAAGCTTATGAATACAGTTTTTTTATTGTTTCTCTCTCCACATAAATAATACTTCATATATATATATGTATATATATAAAAAGAAGTTATATATATATTGGTAGTGAAAAATCTGCCATTAGGGATTAAATCTTCCTTATGCAAGAAACAAAATGGAGAAAAAAAGATTAAAAAGAAAAAAAAAAAAAAAAAAAAGATGAAGCTGCCAGCAGTGAAGATATTTTTGTATGCAAAAATGACACAATTTTTTAAAAAATCTTTATTAACCCCTTCGGTCCTAGTATTGGGACACATCTTTATATTACTCTAGATTCCACATTTTTATAAATTTAAACTTCAAAACCCTAGGTCTTGTTAATTATGCATTCAAGAATGGCAAGATGCTTTTTTTCCCCCGGCTCAATAATTGGCAGCATAGTCATAATAGAAAAAATAATGGATGCTTCTGACCATCTGCAGTCAAAATGCAAGTGCATGTTTTTTCAGTCCTCAGAAACATTATTATATTTAATCCTCTGCTTTTTGAAAAATTCCATAGTATAAATCTTGCTATTTCTTCCTAATTAAGTGCTTTTAACATGAAAATAATGATAAATTGCACTACAAATGATAATCAAATGTTTGTTCTACTAATAGGACATCAGGGCTTAGAGCAAGCAACATGAATTTTTATACTTGTTCTTTATTAGAACACTGGGTGTCTATAGTGCAAAGCTTTTACTTTGTTTTACAGTTAATGATATTTCTTCTAAAACAACATTGTGTTGGATGTAAATTTTGCTTATTTTATAGTTATTATTCAAATATTAACCATTAAAATTGCAAAATTGAAAATGGAGGGACGAGGTAGTTCAGATAAATGTGTTACAGAAGCTGGCAAAATCGCTGCAGTGAAATGGTACGGCAATTGTGCGGATGTAGTTAAAAGATGGAGCAAAAAAGATGTCACTTTTGTTAAAGTTTCAAGACCTGAAATTGTCAAGTTTTACAATAAAAGTATAGGGGAGAGTGGGCAAGAATGCCTTATTAATGTCATTGTACCAAATGGCTATAAGGAGCAGAAAATGAACCCTCTGCATCATCTTTCATTATTTCAATATGGCTATAATAAATTCTTAGTCATGGTACAAATGAGATGCAAATTGTTCTGGAATTCCTCAGAAAAACTAAATAGATTTATTCGACTTCTCTTTCAAATAGAAGAAGTTCTCTCATTTTCAAATCAGTTAGCAGCCCCTACCAAACCTGGATGTCCATCAGGTAATATCCCTGCTGTACCACCACCAAAGAAAAAGTTAAATCTGTCAGAACTTGCAATGACGTGAGATTTGATGGGATAAACTATATGATTGAACGAAGTTCAAAGCAACAAATTGAAAGGTTGTACTTTCAAAACTTAATTGTTTTGTGGGAAATGTGAAGCATATTTATGTTTTCATGCTCAAAAGAATTTGTTTGAAATCATTTCATTCAAAATAATTGTAAATTAAACTTAAAATTAAAAAATTCTTTTTACTTAATTGATGCCTGGTGTCCTATTGTTAGAAAATTTTTTAATTAGTTTGCTAATTGACAAAAAATGATGATATTTCATATTTATGTTACTTGTATATAATATAGCATATTTAACCACTCATTGATTTTCTATCTGTCCTGTGTATAATTCAGGGCTGAAGCGGTTAAAGAATTTGAATCAAATATCTTTTACAGCCTCTTTAAAGGACTACTTTTGTTTCTGCATGAAGTTTATCTTTGTGCTGAAAGAAGACAGTTAGTTGCATTCTTTTAATAGCAACTCATTTGTTCGGGAGTTTTAGGATATATTGGCAGTTTTTGAAGATGGGACACAAATTGGCGAACAAATTCAGATACACAAAATGTGTGTTATCTAATAGACGCTTGTTGTTAGCTGTAATAAAGGAATGGAAATCACTAAGTAACCACTGATGTAAAGAATCTGATATAAAAGTTAGGTTTAAAAAAAAAAACAATAAATAAGAAAAATGGGATTTTTTTTTTATTTCCCCAAAAAAACAATTTTTTGATTTGTTCCCTTCAACTGCCGATTCAATTCATGTCAAACTGAGAAGAAGGGGGAGAGGGAAAAATACTCTTCTGCAATGACACATTTGGAGTGACAATTTTTCAGTGAATATGTTTGAGAAATAGTTTCAATTGTTATTTGAAAACTGAATAGTTTTCGAGATATTCAAAAAAAAACCAAAGGGGGATGAAATCCAAGATGGCGGCGCAAGCTTCCCCCAGGACTGGGGACTTTTAGTATGTTTATCAGGAGCCCCTAATCAACATGTGCACCATTTTTGAAAACTATATGATTTAATGTTTTTTTCAAACTCTTTGTTGACTAGACTACAATACGAATGTTGAAAATGAAACAATTTTTAACTTAATGATAGGAAAGGAATACCATCATGAAATTTGGCAAAATGTTGCTAAAATGAAGTTATTTTTTTTTTCAAAAAAATTAAAATTCCGATTTTGATTTTTTAAAAGTTAAAATTTATTATTTTTAAATAAAACTGTTTTAAAAAATAATTTGGTCATGTTATATATTTTATGAAACACCATAAAAAACTGAACAAAATGACTCACATTTCAGCCCTCTCTGCCAAATGTTCTTGAGTTATAATCGTTTAAAATAACGAAATTTTCATAACGAAAAATTCATAACTCAAACACAAATGTTTCAAATAATATAAAAATTTGTATTTTTCATCTTGGAGGTAAGTACATCAAATAAAAAAAAAAAAAAAATTACAATCTAAAACATTGATGGCAAAAATCATTTTTTTTTGGTTGATTTCTCATGGAATTCCCATATGTGAGATAACTCCATTAATAGAATGCAAATTGTGTGAAATAAATTTTAAACCTCTTTCTTAAATTGCTTTACAATGATATATATATAAAAAAAGCATGAACAAGGTATTTCAACTCGTGTGTTAGTATAAATAGTTCTTGCATGTTATTCTGTTTTTCAAATTGTTTTTAATATAAAACTTGAATTCATACACATAATTAATGACTTAGGGCAAAATATAATTTTAAATATGAATCAGGTTTTCCCAAACTTTCCCCATTCGTGATCCCCTTTAGGAAAGAGAAAAAAAGTTTCCTCAAATTTTCGTGGAAAATATTTTGTTGCAATCCAAAAATTATAAAATGAAGCTTTAAATAATGACAAATAACAAGGTGTTGAATTTAAATTATTTATTCAGTAAATTTTAATGAAATGTTGTAAGACAAGCATGCCAAACAAAAATGCTAGCACGGCTCAAATAAACAAGGTCTATGATTATGTGATCCGCAATAAAAAAAAAAAAAAAAACAGCTTCCATTTTTTAATAGATTTATTTCGAAAACAGTATAAAAAAAGTACACGGACAATGGTAAAGTTAATGTTTTCCAACACTTGACTCGGCAACGGCAATTGGTGGGGGAAATTGGGGGTGCGTCATTGTAGCACAACTAGTAATCAATTATTGGCTGTGGTTCGCTATTTAATAGTTATGTATAATTATAAGTTTTTAAAATTAAGCCAGGAAAATTTAATGAATTTTATTGCATAATGTTTGCAAAGATATTCGTTGTGGGCCGCGAATTTGACATTCTTGTTTTACGACAAGATTATTTTCTTTACATTTTTTTTTACAAATATTGAAGAATTTCTCAATAAAGAACTCATTGTTTTTCTACATGGTCCAATGCGGGGTCGAGTCTTAAAATTTAAGTAGCTTTGATGCAAATAAAAGTGCCATCAAACTATTAATCAAATTTCTAAGAGTTTCCTTAAAGTGATAAAGACTTCAAGAATTTACTATTCTTATATTGGATACTAGCCGCATTCGGCGACCAGCTTCTTCGCCGGGAATATAATTTCAAATGAATCTCTTATGCGTAATTTTATATTCCTGGTTCTCTTAACAAAGTAATTTTTAACTTCAAATTGCGATAGACATTTAACCCGCGTTCTTTTCATAACCGACTTTACTTCCTTATAAACAAAACAGCTCTCTTAATCGTATTACAAACTACATTACTGATGACATGTAAAAAGTATTGATCTCCATTTTATGTCAACATTTTGGTCGGTCATTTTGTGTAATACATTTAGAAAGTAATTATATTTGAATAATTTTTTCTGCATTACGCAAGAAGTGTACAAAAAAATTTGGACGGATGAAATGAATTTAAAATATCACCTTTATCTTTATCATTAAAAGGTTTTATTTTCAGAAAATGATTCCTGTTGCTTCTAACCGCAAATGACCAACAATGGCTGCCCTTTCATTGTTGACAAATGACTGCTTAGCGGCGTCCTCCCTCGTTACAAGATAGGTTAATTACTCGCATTATTAGCAAAACTATTACAACCCCAGGTCTTCTTTATAGATTCAGCCTCCATCCCGATCCTTTGTGCAGAGTATGCAACGAAATAAATGATGTTTCTCGACATTCTACTAAAATGCCAAAAATATGCATCTGTTAGAGTTATACTCTGGAGAAAATTAAATATAGTTTCTGCAAACATCACTTATGATGTACTTTTGTCTCATGTTTTAGCCAACAAGAATCATCTTCTCATCTTTGTTCAAACTCTGAAGTACTTCGACATAGATTAGCTGCATCCATTTGGCGACTAGTGTTTCGGATCCATTGTTTTTCTCAATTTCGGCGTTCTTTGATTTACTGCTAGGATTGATTTAATACTGTCAAGGACTGTTTTAACCTTTGCTATGAAACTACCTGCTCAGGTTTTTTGGAACGTTTCGCATTGCGTCTAATTGGAAGTAGGGGATAATAGCCTTTGTTGCTTCAAATCCCGTAACACAAATTCAAGAACAAGTCCTCTTTCGTCCCCCCGCACTCTCTCCCTACCTTTGGTCGAAAAGAGAAGCGGTCTCCTTGAGCGACTTTGACCGCAGTTAATGACAATTTAAAACCTTGTAAAATTTAAAGTAATTATCGCACAGTACTCATACTAATATCATTGGAAAGATAATTGTTTGCACTTTAAATTGGTATAAAAATAATTTTCATGCAATAGTTCTTTCGGAAGTTATTACCGAAAATATGGCCGAAAACGTTCAAAATTTGCTTAATTTTTGAATAATTAAAATTTGAATAAAAAATTGAAAAAAAAAATGCCTCCGAAGTGCACATGCCCACCCTCCAAAGTATACGTGTACCAAATTTGGTAACTCTAAGTTCATCGGTCTGCTCTGCAGACTGCCAACAGACACACATACATACTTTCTCTTTTATTATTAGTAAAGATTAATTTTTTACTGCTTACCAAATCTAAAACTACCTCATTCTAAATATTATTTTTTAGAGATATCCACACTGATCTAGGAGCTAAAATCTCTATTATTAAATTTAACCCCTTAACAGTTTTATCCGAGCCCCACTCGGGCATCGAATTATGTCATTTTTAAACTTATAAGCTAAAATTATGTCATTCATAGACGTTAAAACTCGATACAAAAATGACCGGTAATCCATTAGCATCTCAGGTGTTCTATGGACATGTATTTGAATCGATATGACAACGCATCCCCAAAACAAGGGGGGGGGGGGATCTAATTAGATAGTATAAAAAAAACCTACATTGTTCAAGTGTTGAAATTAAAACGTTTGATGTAAACTATTGGAGCCTTGCTGAGCTGGTGATAGTTTCCTTTTCGGGATCGGAGGATCTCGTGTTTGAGATCCGATTCCACAGAAGATCCCTCTTGTATGTGGACCTGGTGCACATTAAATCTGTCGTTTTGGTTCAAACGTTCTCACATTGGTGTAGCTTGAAAGTAGGGTCCCGACTCTGGTGTCGTCCTCGACATCCGGCCATTGTGCGAAGTTTCGAGATTCGTGCAAAAATAGCCGTCGTATAGTTTCAAAATGGGACTTTGATTAAACCACATGTATTGTTTAGCAACGGATTTGGAAACCCTCCTCGTTTTTGCGCATGCGCCGGGCGGAGTTATTTTCATCAAAATAGGGGGAAAGTGATGAATGGAAGGGTGATGTTTACATTTTACTGAGCGTGATCTAACAAAGAACTCTGGAAATGCGCTCATATGACTCATTGCCTGACACCCCTTGCTAGTGTAAAATCGTCCAAAAGTGATAGTCTCGGAAACCGTTACTGAACAGTATCAATGATGCCAAAATAAAATTTCTAGTGAAAATTTTGATTTCTGTAATTCTTTCGGGTAACTGACGCGGCCAACTGCTTGTACAGCGCCATATTGCAGTTTGTGGCAAAAATGGAAGCCCCCCCCCCCCGTTAATCGAAATCTCATGGTCGTAATAGTATTTAGACAAAATTTACTGACATTTAGGCTCCTTGCACACACACCGATTCGTGTCGACCGGTTTCAGACCGGTCTGCAACATTCCATTAGTAGTGTATAGAGAACACTTGGAGCTTGCACACGTACCGGCGCCTACATAAAACCGATCGGCTGCCGAGAATTGCCACTGCGCTTCGCCGACATCGGCAGCTGCGGGGGGTCCCAGTGACACATGTAAACCTACTGGCACTTGCACACACGCCGATTTCAGCCGATCGACTTCGCTCTCGTGGCGAAATAATAAAATTAGTAACATTTTGAAAAAAATATTGAACAATATTTTTAGGGATATATTTTTTCTTCAGTATAAGAATGAGAAAATTACTTATACACAAAGAAATTTTTAATGGAAGTTAAAAATAATGGTTCTCAGTGGCGGATTAAGCTTGTTAAAAAACCAAGCGATTTAACATTTAGGCATCTCTGAATATATATATATATATATATGCTTTTTTACATTTGAACAAGTCGGTTTTTCTAATTTTAAAATAATATTAATGATTCCGCATACATCCCATACTTTTATTTCTATTTTTTAATTACATTTCGTACTTGCTTTGTTATTTATTTTTAATTAGCTTAATAAATCTTTGTTGAATAACTGCATTGCCTTAAAGTTAGTTGTAGTTAATTTAACATAATTTTCTAATGAATTTTCATTTAACATAATTCGCTTATAAATAAAAATAATTCTCAAAACAACTTTACTCTCCGACAGCCTTAGAAATAAATATAAATTTGTTGTTTTCACCTGCTTTCTCCCTTAGTTTTGATTTATTAACGCAATAAATGGAAATTCAAATTTTTTCGAATGTTGATGTGATTGCTTTCCACAGTGTTAGATTATTATCACAAGAATTCTTAATATTAACACATTATAATTTGGTTGTATTGCCAAGCCAATTTTTAAGGTGTCTACCTACGTTGCGAACCCATTTTCTGCCGAAAATCAAAAACATTTTTTTCGTTTCACTTCACTTTTATTTCTTAATGTAATCCCAAAACTTATTTCATTTTACTAGAACGGTAATCGGAAATGAAATTAGAATCCTTTTAGTAAAACTTAATAGTTGAAAATGGAAAACTAAACAAGCATTTGTTTGACAACAGTATTTTTGTACAAGAATGTACAAAAGGGCACAGCAAAGAAGCGTTTTTCATTGTTCTACCTTAATATTTATTTCTTTTTAGTTGCGATTTAGAGTTAGCCGTCTTCGGCGACCAGCTTGTTCGACGGGAATATGATTTCAATTGAATCTTGTATAATTTTATATTCATGGATGCTTTAACAACGTAATTTTAAACTTCAGATTGCTGTAGATTATTTAACCCATGTTCTGTTAGTGGCCTTGCACCTATTTTGTTCATTGTTTACATAATGTACGTAATGGAGTCAAATAACTGACCATACTATATGACATCTAATCCCAAAACTTCTTTTATTTTACTAAAACGATAATCGGAAATGAAATTAGAAACATTTTAGTAAAACTTAGCAGCTGCAAATGGAAAACTAAACAAGTATTTGTTTTTCATTGCTTTCACTTAATAATTCACTTAGTATTTATTTCTGTTTAGTTGCAATTTAGTTTAGTTTTAAGAACTAAATAACACTTGAACTTTGTAATTAATTTATGAGCCAATATAGGCTTTCGAGGCAATGTGCCTGAATTTTGTATAATGTAAACTGTCGTTTTATATGACGTTCAACAAACATTGAAAATTTCATAAACTAAAAAATTAATTTACTACTTAGAAATTATGTACGGTTTTTATCAGTTATTAAAGCACATTTTACATTTAAATAAATACATAAAAGTTAAAATTATATTATTGTCGAATTTGTCGGTTTGTATTTCATAATTCACACATTTTTATTAAAAATTTCTTGTTCCATTCAAATTGATCTCCGATATTTCGGCGACATTTTTAGTATATGAGAAAGGTATTTTTAACTAATCTTCACAGGGAAATAAAAAGAAAAATAAAACATCCGTTAAACTATTCCTTTTTTCTTTTTTGAAATGAAAACAAGCATAGATTATGTTGGTTTGAAAAATTAATATTATATATTTTTCATTTGCACTTCATATTAGTTCAGTATTTAGCTCGAATTAACTCGATATTACTTAAGTTATAATATACTTTTGTCAATTCAAAACATTTTCAATATGATAAATTCAGATGTAATTATTATTATCGATTAAATATACTAATAATAAAGGTACATAGTAAGTTAAGTAAAATTAATATTTCAAAAATTTATTTAAATACGTAAAAAAATTTTAAAGTATTTAAATAGTGATTTTAGTTTGTGATATGTTGGTTAATTATTGTGTTATTTTTTTCAAGTATGGCAGAAGAAATTGATAATGTATTCGAGAATGACCAAATGGACATCCGAAAACCGACCGACACGAATCGGTGTGTGTGCAAGGAGCGCATCGTCTGCAAAAGTAGAGCATTTTCAAACCGGTCTACAAAAATCGGTGTGTGTGCAAGTAGCCTTAGGGGCCTATTCTGGTACCCCCGGTTGGGTTGGTAGTTGGGTTGGGTTCCGCACGTTAACAAAGGAACCCAACACAACCGGGGGTACCAGAATAGACCCCTTAAGTGGAAGATTTTTACAGTCCATCTCCGTACACGTCACGTTATTTTATGACCATCTAGTATATTTATTTTGTGTGCATACGCACATATTTGTTTTCAGTTAAATTCGTTTTCGCCAATTAAATTGCAGATAAAGAAGCTAAACTTCTTTTGTCGATTTTTTCGATCTTGATGTAGATAAAGCACTAGGTCAGTGTTCTATAGAAACTTGCTGGAGATACCCGATGCAGTTAGTTGGCAAGTGACTTCAGATAAGAGCAGTTTGGAAAACGACGGAAGATGAACGAAGAATTTCGTGTGATAATGGTGCCGCCTGTAGCACACTTGTCTCTATATGTAAACCCGAATCAAAAATTCTTTTTGCCGGAAACTACTGATTTTCATGTTCGTAAGTCTTGTTTACTGTTCTTCTTAATGATTTTCAGTAATTATGTTATAATCAATCAATCTTCATTAAGAGATGCATTATGTCTTGGAACACTTTTTTTCTCCGGGATCCGGTTTAGTTGATTTTGATTCCGTTTGATTCGTGCCATTTTCGCTTTTGCAACTCACCTGAAATCCAGTAATTTCTCTGTAAAATTTGTTAATGTAGTTTATAGGAACTCGATAAAAAAACGTTAGCGAAAATTTTCCTGGCAAGGTGTTACTAAAAGAATCGCCATTATTATGCATGTGAATAAATTTGTAGTTAAAAAAAAATATTTTTTTTTTAGAAATCGGGCGTATTTATTTGCAACTGTGCACTAAATTTGATAATGACATTCTTATCAATTTTTTAATACTCTTTCAGGATAAACGATCTTTCTCTCTTTTACCCTTTGTAAATTTGAAAATCTTAAGAATAGTTGGAAAATAAAGTTTGTATATAGCAAGTTTAATTTCACTTGTGGCCCCATTTCGACTGCAAAAATATTTCGAGACTCCATTAAGAAGTTGACGTTTTCTGCATGAAAAAACCAGTACTTGATATGGAATGGTTTATTATTTGATATTAGAATTGGCTAAATAATACCAAAATAAAACCGAGCATTATTTTGTTGACTAAAAATTGAGTATTGACTGTTATAAATATTCCTGCATTTTATAAATCATTATATCTTGGAAAGTTACACTAAGTTTAACTTTCAAGATTAGTTTTATTCGGTAAATAATGATAATTAATAAAAACAAATTAAACCCTTCTTTATTAGTGCACTAAAAAGTAGGATTTTTTTTTTCCATCCAAAATCTGGAGTAAAAGCAGAAATCTTGAAAGTGTTGAGGCGCTAAAAGAAATACTCTAAGCAAATTAGATTTTGATCACATTGATAGTGTATTTGAATTTTTAATCAATAATTGGAAGTTTCCTTTCTTCTGATATTTATATGATTATCTTATAATATTTATGATTATTGGGGCTTTATTTTCTTATAGCATTGTTTGCAGCTTCTCACTCTTTTGCGATGTTTGTTTTGGACTCTAGATTTTTGAAACAATTATTTTTTAGTCTTATATTTCATATTATTATAGAATCTTGCCATCAATTTTTAATCATGTTCGCGACCCGATGGCTTCTCTCATTTGAAATCAAAATTAATCGAATAATTTATTCTTAAGTTCGGAAAATGTCCGAAAACACAATGTCGGGAAACACAACTGAACAACATTACAAAACTCTAGTACATAAGAAAATGAGCAAAAATTCGATTACAAAATTCCATCTTCAGAAACGTGAAAGAAGTTAAATAAAAGCGTGGTAAAAGACACAGGCCCATATTTAAAATCAAGAACAGCATAGCTAATGCACCCCTCACGCCTTCTTAATAATCAAAAGGTCGTTTTGAATTCCTCTACAGAACAGTCACTTAACTGCTTCGACTCCATGTTCAGGCTTTTGTACTAATTCACTCTTTTAGAAATTTTACTTTTCGTTTTTCTTTAGTGGAAGTGTTCTCATTTTCTTAATTTATTCTTTATTCATAAAACTTTTAGTACTAATCCGTTTCATGAATGGAGGATTGCTTGTTCCTCTCTGAAAAAGACGAATTTGTGATATTTATGTGGGATGGAAATTTGTAAGAGTAATTGCAAGTAGAATTGTGGTCAAGACTTTTTGTCCTAACTCTTTTGCTAATCGCTATGTCGGATTAATCCATTTTTATTGCAGCATGGTAAATTATTGTCGAATTTAATTTTAAGTAAATTTTTCAACAAAAGAGAATCGTGAAAAAATAAGCTTTTTATTTAAATTACAATTAAATTAAAATTCCAGTTTAGTCGAAATACAACATAGATTAGAATATTTATTTTTATTGAAATCTGAAATTTTTGAACCAGAGTATGTGAACGGCTAGATAAATAAAGTCACTGTTTTGGTAGTACGAACTAAATTGGGGAAGAATTTATTTTAGAAACTCCAGTATGTCCGCCTGTTTTCTTGAAACATGTTTTTCCTAAATGCGGCGCGAAATATTTCCTCTACAAATAAGTATTCAAAAATCACTTAACTTCCCTAAAACCAAACACGAGATGCTATTTCAGTTTATTTGTGCAGATAAATAAATCATTTGTTTCGACAGCATTGCTATCGGCAGATAAGAACTTTTTCTAGCACAAATAAGCAACATTCCAGTGTTCTTTTCCAATCTATCAATGCACTTCAGATCTTACCTTTTGAATTTAAAAGTTACTATGGTCAATTATTTTATTGGTTGATTAATCCTGCTGCATTTTATGAAGTATTTAGTGACAGGTCGCATGCAGTATTTTTATTTTTAGGTTAAAGATTTGTTTTGTTCTTTGATTATTTTTTGATAGTCAAATTATTTCTCACTATCCGTCTTCGGCATTTTTCTAGTTCCCCCAGCTTATTTGGTATAATGGCTCAGTTATACCAATAAAATTTGCAATTTGCTTAAATTAGTTATTTTCTATTAATAATAACTAATTTAAGCACATTATTTTATAATTTGAAAGTAAAGCTATCCCATGAAGTAATTTCTAATTGGAGTTACTGAAAATAATAAACTGTTAGTTGTGAAAAATGATAGATAAAATTGAAAATCCCAACAAATTACTGCTATAAACCAAATTGGAAGTTTAAAATCGTGAATTTTCAGATGAAATAATTAGTTCCAAAAGCGTAAATGAATTTCAGATGCATCCAGAATCAAATAGTAAAGATAGATAATCATCAGTAACATCAGTTCAAATTTCAAGGTTTGTCAGGTAAACTAAACTTACTGTTGGCAGAATTGTAAATGCATGCAGTTAACCGTTGCCACTTCTCGAATAATGATTTGAACTTCTTGTTGCATTATTAAAACAATTTGAGATGCATTTTAATTTCAAGTAAATATGGCATAAAAATAAAAAAAGCAATTATTTGAAATAAAAAGCAGTAATCCCTATATCTCGAGCCAATAATAGAGTATTTTAAGGTAATTATGTGCAATTGGAAAACATTTATATTGGCAAAAAACTATTTAAATGCTTTTTTTAAATTTAATGTTCCATTATCTCTTCCGTTCTATTTTTGGTTTTCTAATTGAGTTTGTTGAAAGATTGGTCTTCATATAATTTGAATCGGGACTAAAAATTTGATAAAATCTCACAAAGAGCCGCACTGCATTAAGTTTAATATCAATGCCGCATTTTCAAATGCGCAAAAAGTGTTTTACGCTCAAAAATCAGCATTTTTCTTAACATAATTCATTAGAAACTTTAAAAAATTTCTTCTGCTGGGATTTCTGGTAGTGAACCACGAAGTTTGCCCTTCCCGAACCTCCCGCCCATCGTTATATAGCATGAGCTGTTTATTCCTCGTCCTTACCTCCCGTCAGGAGAGAACGTGATATAGTCTCCTTGAGCGACCTTGACCGCAGATCACGATGTTTAAAAAATGGTAATCATGAGACTGAATATTGTAACTTTCGTACTTTAAAATGGTATAAAAATCGATTTCGTACGATGATTCTTTCGGAAGTTATTGGTGATAAATTAATCGAGAACGCCGAAATTCGGCTTAATTTTAAAATTTGAATAAAAGTTTGCAAAAAAATTTCTTCCTGGCTGCACATCGTCAGCATTCAAGGATACCTGTGTCAAATTTGATAGTTCTAGGTTGAACTGTCTGTTCTGGATATCGCCAACAGACACACTTTCATCTTTATTAGTATACAGCAGCGGTTCCTAACCTTTTTGTTTGTGCGGACCACTTGTTGTGTAAATACAGTGGAGTCTCCCTATAACGAAATAGCTTGGTTCCAGTTAAAAAATTCGCTATAGAGAAAATTTCGTTATACTGAGATTAGAGATTTTTACAATTATTTAAGTAAATGTTACAAACCTTTTATTAGGTGCGATAAGTTCAAAAGTATTTAATTAAGAGTAAAAGTATTTTATTAAGTCATGTTGCACATAACAAAATTGGGAATCTTTTTTTGCTTTTCTTTCGGCCAAAAAATTTGTCTCCTTTAAAAGCTAGCGTTTTTGTAGGGAGACGTTATCGCTGGAATGAACAATGCGAGTAGTTGCACGTGCGAGCGATTTGTTTGCACAGAAATTAGCATCTTTCTTCAAAAATGACAAAAATCGAAAAGAGAAACGTCTGAAAAAATTCGTTATAGGGAGACAACCACTTCGTTATATGGAGAATATTTTGAATGTTTTTAACATTCCAATTAAAAATTTCGTTATAGGGAGAAATTCGCTGTAGGGAGACTTCGTTGTAGGGAGATTCTACTGTAAATATGTTGAGGTCCACTAACTAAATATACAAGTAAAAAATATAAACATATATATTTATATGTATGTTATATGCATGTATATGTCAGCAATTAGTAAAGCTTACTGTGAAAGGAATAAAAATACATTGTTTTATAAAGCAAAAAACGAGTGAAGACTCTTGAAGCTCCCCTGACTTCGACTCTTGACTGGCGTTCCGCGACCCATTAATATGCTATCCACGGCCCACGGGTTGGGAACCGCTGAGATTTAAAATTGGTTGCTAATTCAGATAGACACATACTGGAATTTCCGCCATGCAATTATTGTTGTCAGGTGTACAGATTAATAACTGATTTTTTCATTCTACAATATCGCTAGCGAAATATGCGAACTTCGCTAATCGAAAACACTGTAGGAATTAATTCGGAATCGTATTAAGTTGCATTATTGCCAAGTTAAACCTCGTGTCACGTTATTGCTGCTCAATGCATTCTGTTACTTGAATGTTTTGTCCGATTTCCCCTCCCCCCCTTTTAATTAGAAGGTCAACGGGCCATTTTTACTTTTGCTGTGATTTCCAGTTTTTTCTGAACTTTTCTTTGTGAATTTCATAAGGTAATTAACTATTTTCTGATAATCAGAATGGTGATACAAATTACTTTATTACGGATTGGAAATAAATAATTTTGTAAAGTTGTTTTGCTTACACCAAGCTTTTATCCTGACGAGTATGCACTCTGTGATAAATGTAAAGTTTTTCCGACTTATTTTCGTAAGGCTGGAACATTCGAGAAATGTTACTAATTTGGAATCTCATCAAGGAAATGTTTGGAGCTTCATTCTCAGCGGTCATAGTTAGAAGTTTCTGGACTCAAAATTTTTTTCGGAATGCTTTCTTTTATTAAATCTCAGTTCTAAAGGCATTAGCTTCGTCAGCGGCATTCTGGATAGTTTTTATCTTTTAAATCGTTTACATATTTTTTTCTACTATTCTTCAATGATACAAAATACATCTTTATCGTAAAAATAATATTAATGTATGAATGTTTAACGATTCGATTTTAAAAATATTAATTCTCCAGAACTTTAAATTTACCCGGGGTGTTTGCGTTATAGGAAATATCAATAGTTAAAACAAACTTTAATTTTTGTGATTGTAAGAAAGCTTTTTTACTTTCTCGTATACGAAGTATACAAAGAGAAAGTATTGTAATCGTCAAAAAATTCGAACTCGAGATTTTGACGAATCTCCACGTTTTAGACCTCCCTGAGACCGAAAAACACAATTTTGGAATCATGTTTGTGTGTCTGTCTGTGAATACGATAACTCGAAAACTATTAGAGCTATGGGGATGAAATTTGGTATGTGGTCTTTAAACATAATTTGTAGGTTTCTATCAAATTTTGGACAAAATCCGTCAACGGGAAGTCTGTCTGTCTGCATGTCCGCGGTCATGTGAGCGCTATAACTCAAAAACTTGAATAGCTAGATGGATAAAATTTGGTACACAGTCTTATCGTCATGGATGTAGGTGCGTATAAAATTTTGGGCCAAATCTGTCGAGTAGGTGTTCAAATTTCGTATTTGATTCAAAATGCACATTGCGACTGTGTGTTGGCGAGCGTTTCGCTTATTTTACTCAAGTTAGTATGGTTGGCGTTTGACCTTGGCGGTCTACGAAGGAAATTGTAGCGAGCCGTAAACACGCGCTTCGGAAATTATGACACCCACCTAAAACGAAACTTTGTTCTGACATTCTCCAGATGGAAGGTATGGTGAAATCTTGAGTGATATCTGTATTAAGATTTCGTAGTCAGAAACGTTAAATAAAGTTATGGTACCTCAGCGCGCGTAAAAATTGCGAACATATGCATTTTTTTTTTTTTTGCAGTATATTAAGTTTTGGGGAGATCATGAATTTTATATGTTTCATTGTTTTTTCATAATTCCGTTCCATTCATAATTTTTTTTTCTCAAAATAACCAGGCCTTGGGTAAATGCCCCAAGAATATTTACCTACCCACTGGGTGTTTACCCACCCCACATTACTGGTCGTATGCGAGAAAGTTTCGGGGAGGCCACTCCCGCTGGTTATAAACTTCCAGGTTCATTTTTTTTCTTGTTGTGCCTTGAATTATTATTTGTGGGATGCAAATATTTGAATAGGAAACGAGGAGCTGAATAAATATTTATTCTCCTTTGGAAGGAAGGTCGACGGTGTTTTCCCTTATTTTTTATGAAAATCTAGGCTATCTTGTATTGTGTCGGAAAAATGGCTTTCGAACTTCGATTTCAGTTTCTTTTTCCCACTTCACAGGGAAGGCTAATCAATCTATTTGTAATCCGAACATATCCGCCAATTTATTTCCTTTCTTAAATGTAATATTTCAGGTTTGCACAATTTGCCATGCAAATTTTAAACAGTAAGTGTTGGAAATGCTGTTGGCATTAAAACAGAGACGAAAGTAAAGTAATGATTGGACCTCAATGATATGTAAACATATTTCTTGTTTTATATTTTCCATTTCCATAATAAAATTTTTGTTTTTCCTACCCAGGTTTATGGCCCTGAAATTATGTGTTTTTTTTTGCCTGCAAATAACAATGCATCATTGGTAATGTTACATTCGAATCTTCGTTTAGGAGATGAATATTCCCTTTAAAGTGTTAAAGTGAATTTCCTCTAAATTAAATTTTCCAATGACCATTTTTCGCCGTCGTTTATAATTTTTTTTAACTGGCCCGTTTTTATAAGCCTTTGTGATTAATTATATTTGAAATTTAACAAATCTTAAATGCTTTTACGTGGGATGCTTTTGTTGATCATAAAGATTAATAGACAGGGGGCGTACATAAAGAGCATCAATGTATGAATACTTGCATACTGCACAATTCTTTTTCTCTGATTTGAATTTCTCTGAAAAATTACTTGGAACGTTAACTTTGTTCTAGAAATACATCCGATATTACTGAATTGTACATATTTGCACAATTACGCCTTTTTTGCGATCTCTTTGGAGTACAGCCAAGAACTTCTAAAACAATCAAATATTTTACAGGCCTTTTTGGCGATTCTTAAACATTTTTTTAAAAGTTCATTTGTTTGTTTTTCTAGTCTCAACAAAATTTATAATTTTTATAAAAATAAGAATTGAAGTGTATTTTTATTGGCCGAACTGAATATGACAATAGTTTTCTAAATAGAGAGGAGAGGGGTAAACATTATATCCACTAGTTTCTGAAAAGCAGTTAATAGCACTAAAATGGATTGTTTGGAGTTGCATGAAATCTGCAAACAATACTCTGACAAATCGAACAAATCAAATCACTAGCATAGATATAAATGTATATGTCCTAGTCAAAGACTTGTATTAACTACAATATTTATTATACGCCACAAATATCAGTCCTCTATTGTGCTGGTTAATTTTAATTCTTAAAATTAATTTTACGATATTCATTTCACATGAATGAAACGTTTAATGTTATCGTTGATTCTTCCTTTTTCTGTTAATTCTCAGTTTACTTCTACATTCATCATCTCAATTATATAGCTGTAGGGCGTTGGTCAACCATTCCAATACAAACCCAGTTTCCACCATCTCTTTCGCAAGAAAAATTTCGCAAGCTCCTTCATAGAGCAGAAAATGCTTCTAGAATTATTTTGAACGAATCGCAACTCATCATTGAACAAGTGACCTTCGACGATGTTGGTTTGTCCAATCCTCTCTATTTCGTTTCTTGGCCCCAGGGAAACTGGCATATATAAAGCAAGCTGTCTCTGCTTGCGTTGTGACCTCTTTTATTTTTGAAGTTTATGGTTTCGACTAAGAAACATCTCTAGACTCGCGCGGAACATTTGTTAAAATCTTAGGTAAGAAAGGACTTTCCCCAGAACGCTTGTTGTGCTAACACAAATTATTCGATTTGCAGATTATGTTGGTGTTGGGCTATTACAATGTCGCCCTACTTACTGTAAGTCATTAGAACTTGCTTATAATTCTTTCATTCTTATCTTGCTCAATAATATGCATTTTCTTTATTGAAACTATCTTCCTGTTAAGTTATAGTAAGGATTCTTTGTTTTTTAACAATTAAGTAATTGACTTGTGGTGTATAGTATGATCACTTGTGTGATTTATTCTAATTCGCGTGTTTATATAATTGTGTATCAGAAATTGACAAAAAAATATTGAATTGGCAATTATATAGAAGTTATTATATATTGCCATGTACTGAATGTTTTAAATTCTTTCTGTAGATGATTCTCGGATTCCAAAACCCTCCGCGCTTTTGCGCATGCGCCATTTGGAATTGATTTCACCAAAATAGGGGTGAAGTGAAATTGAGGGGGAAATATTTACATTTTACTTAATGTAACCTAACAAAAGACTCCGGAAATGCGCTCATCTTACTCATTGCCTGTCATCCTTTTCGGAGTAAAATCATCAAAAAGCGCTAGTCTTTGCATTTTGAAACGATCAGTAATGCTTTCTAACTGTACTTTGATTGAGAATGAAAGAGGATGATTGCTATAAGTCAGTGGCTGCCGAAGCGCCTTGGAGAGTCTACCTCAAAGAGGCGTTGCAAGGTATTATGTAATTTTCATAATTTTATTTACATTTTGTTGTTTTGATTTTTTTTTCTCTTTTCTTTTGTATTTCATCTTTAAGCTGAGAGGGTTTTGTATAACCGTAAACCTTATTTGGTCGGTTCCCTCCTGGTGGATTAATAATAATATTTACATTTTTAATTTAGATTCATAGATTCAACCAATAGTTTGTACGTAACCCAAATCTCTAATGATCAGATTTTTAGTTCTGTGCTTTAATTTTGATTAATTCACTGCTGCAGAAGCAATCGAATATGATTGAGTTGTCTTGCGTCGATTCATTGAAAACGAAATTTAGCAGCGTGGAATTAAAGGAGTTTCTGTTGTCAGTAAATGTCCTCCTATGATATAAAACTCGGAGAATTTTAATTCCGTTTGTTGCCTCTTATTTTTGCGTAGGAGGGTTTCGTCAGTTGCTGACATAAAATCATAGTATCATGTGAAAATAAATGTGGAAAAGGAATTTAGGGTAACTGTGTCCAGCTTAATTCAACGAGTTGAGAAATTATGTAATGATCAACAGGCTTATCAGTCTTGCTGATTATTATATTTATTAAACTTTTTATGTTATCCAAAATGTGTTTTATAAATTTAATATTAATATAACTATTTTTGTTTATTATTAAATTAATTATCTATTTTGCGAGAATTACTTGTTGGGGTTTTACGTGGGGGTTGCATTGCATTGGAGGAATCTGGATTCAGGAGGGGTGCCGAGAATCAAAAAGCTTGAGAATCCCTATTATTCCTTGTCATTTCCTGCCCTTTCACCGACATGCAACTTCATACAAATCTGAAACTGCTTTCATGCGTAATAGTGAAAATAATATGTTTAAAAGTAGAAACTGATAGTTTATATGTAACCCAAATCTCCAACTGTCATTCTTTCCAACATTAACCCTATGTTATAGAATTATTGTTATTAGTAAGAGTAAATGCAATATTTTCTTCAGATTTTCTTGACAAATTGAGAGGACCCAACCATTGAACCGGGTTTTTCGTATTATTTTTCGAATTGTCTTTCTCCGGAAAGAACGTCTTACTTTTCGGTAAACAATTTTGTTGCTCTCACCTTCACGGTTTTCGTCTCTTTCTCTAATTATTCTTTTTTTGATGTCGAACTGAGGATTGTTATTGTTTGCATAGGTTGCTGTGGCCATCAAACTTTCCAGTCTGCTGAGTTTTCGGCTCCCTATAAATTCTGAGAAATAATTTGAGAAAAAATTATCATAAGACCACTCTTCAATCAACAAAACAGCGACAGTTTCCTTTTCTAGAATACTTCTATATATTGACAGTTCATGCATTTTAATGCTTTTCTCATTTTTTTAACCTCCTTTTTGTGAGTTATTTTATTTGGTACGGAAAATAAATTTTTACAGATGTACTTTTTATTTTTTCCGAGTGTGCGAAAGGACATTAAAATAAATAAATTTAAAATTTCTTTTTGTCAAGAACGCTGGTTTAAGTCTTTAATTTTATATGAAAAGGGTGAGAAAATATACAAAAGTAGCGCGTAGTTTTTCACTTTACCTAATTTCAATCATAAATCATTAGCTCATCACTTTTGCATCAGGTATTTGGTTTCCTGAAAATGTTCTATCAAATAGTATAGAATATTATTGTAAATTATCCAGCTATGTTGGGTCGATGCAATACTGGCCCTTGAAAGATTGGATTTGGAATCTGGATTTGAAGGATGCTCTAGAGCAGAGGTTCTCAACCTGTGGTACGCGTACCCCTAGGGGTACGCGATGGACCAGTTGGGGGTTCGCGAATTCAAAGTTGTTAATGGCGGATATGAGGAAACATAAGGGATAAAAAAAAAGTTTCAGAATTTTGTTTTTCCAAGTGAATACTTGCCATTTAATAACTGTAACACTTGAATAGTTGATTATTACGAAGTGTCAATTTTAGCTATCCTTATAAGTTAAAAACGAAATAATTACAGCACTGCTTTCATGCGCTTTGACGTTGGACTAATAACATTGCAAAAATGGAGCAAGTTGAAAAATCAAAAATAAGTCCTTCAAATATCGAGTCACTTCTCTCCTAAGCTAACCTAAGCCCTTAACATTATTGATAAAACTTCTTTGTATAGACGGATGGTTGAAGGGGATATGATAGTAGGGGGTACGCGAAAACAAAAAGAATAATCAAGGGGTACGCGAAGGAAAAAAGGTTGGGAACCCCTGCTCTAGAGTAGACTTTACACTTTTCCCACTAATTGCCTCTTTTTGACTTGGGGACTTTGAGGGGTGTACCATATGAGCAGGAAAATGAAATGCGCTAATGAAAATTAAGATAAAGAAGGAAATTTAGTTAAATGTATTTATTTAGTACATTTTCAAATTTATTTGATTCGATTTCGAATCATGATAGTTTTCTGAATTAATCTTGATTTCTAATATTGAAGAATTTACACTAGCACATGCTGTTAGTGACTTTGCGACCTCAAAATTAATGTACGCCACTTGACTATGGCGCGGCGAATCAGTATTTCTGGTCTTGCATTTTGTCTGCTGTCATCGAATTTTTTGAGGTCATTGTAGCAGTTTATTATGAACTGAGCAGCTGGCTTCGGGTTTTGGCAGATTCTGCGAATTATTGCATCAAAGAATTCGTTTTCTCTTTGTTCGGTTATTATGAATTCACATATTGGATTACGAACTTCCGATTTATTGCATTGAAAATTCACCAGCTGCTAAAAGTTTTGATTCAATCGAGATCAAACGGTTCTAAATGAGTTGTCCTGACGCAGATTCGGAACCAAGATAATTTTTTGCTGCCTCATTAAATTGCATTTCGCCCTCGAGACATTTCTTGGATGTTTCTACGTTTTTTCAAATGAAAGTTTGGATTTATAAAAAAATATGGTTAATTTTAATTATGTGTATGCTTGCATAGTTAATTTTGTACATGCTACTAAATAGTAAAGAATCTATATAAATGAGGATAAGTAATGCTTGAAGCGCACAGTGGCTTCTTTCCCCCTCACTGTATGCTTATTTCAGTAAGCTGTCACTCTTGACATCTT